>QANZ01017221.1:24948-34960 GCA_003254925.1 Chamaecrista fasciculata
TAATTTCTTAACTTATACTTTGTGTTTATTGCGAGGATCTATATATGGAAACAATTCAAATCCTGATTGCCAGATCCTGACCAGTTTAATGCTGAATCCTGATGGAGCCAAAATTCAAATTCGAATAGAGTGGACAGCAAGTATGATATTTATGAATTCTAAACGTTGGAGTTGATTGAGCATTGATGAAAATTGAAGATTCTTGATGACCTAGCCGTTGGAGCATTTGGAAATCAAAGAATTCAAATTACTTCCTTATGGAGCTCAACCTCAACGATGCCTATAAAAAGGAGAAGCCTTCATAAATTGAAGACTACTGGTTCTGAGATATACAAGCTGCTATTGCGAGAATTCAGAGTTGTGTGCTATTACATGTGTTGTAACCCTTAGTGGAAAAATCCTTTGTGGAAAGAATCACTTAGTGTGAACCTACTCTTTGTGAAAAAACTATCTCTTTGTGAGAGACACCATCTACTTCATCTATTGTCTGATTCGTTCGAAACCTTAGTGGTTGTAGGTTGCCTTCCTCATTTGTTGTGAAACCCTAGTGGTGAGTCGTGTGTGGTTGCAAGATTAGAGGAGTGTATAGGAACCTTGGAGACTACCCGTGAGATTTGTGGGGACTGTAAAAGGGAGATTGTAAAACCTTAGGGGTGATCCTAATCTTAGGTTGATTCCATTGTATTGGTCAGTTGCCTACAAAGTATTAATATACGAATTCCCTTGCCATTGCTCGAGGAGTGGATGTAGCATAGAGAGACTTCCATATAAAGGCTTATACTCTATGTGAACCACTATAAATCGTGGTGTCAGTCTCTCTATCCCTTAACTCTTTATTATTCCGCATTTTATATCTTTGAGTTAAGCGTTGAAAAGGTTTTGTTACAAAGTGTTTTGACAAAAGTGTTGTTAAGGAGACAAAACTGTTTTAAGGAAACGAATTGTTTTTAGAGGAAGTGATATGTTTCTAAGTAAGTGATTTGTTCACTGAAGGAACTGAACGCTGTGTTAAGGAATTAAACGTTTTCGTGCAGGAACCAAGGTTTTTCTATAAAGGAATCGATTTTAAGTAAACCTTCTGGTTAAGGAAGTGACTTTCAGTAAGGAATTGATTTTATATATCCAACTCCTTAATAGTTTGCGAAAAAGTTTTCAGATCCTATTCACCGCCCCCCTCTAGGATCTCTTTGGTGCATTTTGCCTAACAAGTGGTATCAGAGCAGGTCTCAAATTTTATATAGGTGTAACAACCTAGAGAAAAGATCTTTGTCAAAATGCAGGACAACACTGACAACATAAGCTCTGCTTCCTTGCACAAGCCTCCATACTTCAACGGGAAGAAATATACATATTATAAGAACCGATTGAAGATATTTGCTGAGTCCATCAATCCTCAAATATTGCGAGTCGTACAAGAAGGTCCTATAAGGATCACAAAACAGGAGAATGATCAAACCGTTGACAAACCCATGGATGAATGGACTGAGGCTAAGAACAACAGGTATGCACTCAATAGTAAGGCTATTAATATAATATATTATTCTGTGAGTGCGGATGAATTCAAAAAGCTCTCTAGATGTGAAACGACTAAGCAAATGCGGGACAAACTTCAAGTGACACATGAAGGAACCACAGAGTTAAAGAAGTCTAGAATCGACTCTCTCATGAAGGAATATGAAAATTTCCAAATGAAGGAAACAAAAGATTGATGAAATGTTCGAGAGATTCGGAAGGATCGTGAGTGATCTCGATTCCTTAGGAGAACAGATTCAACAAGAGAAGCTAGTGAGAAAGGTTGTAAGGAGTCTATCAACTCTATGGGAGATGAAGGTGACGACACTCCATGAAAGTCAGAAGTTAGCAACCATGACGATTGATGATCTAAGAGGAAACTTGCTGACTTATAAATCAACCTTCCTTAGTGAAAAGGTTCAGTTGCTCAACAAGAGGGACAAAGGAATTGCCCTCAAAGCTGTTCCTAGTGAAGATGAGGAATCCTTTGATGCTGAAGATTTTGTTCTACTAGCCAAACACTTTAACAAGTTCTTCAATTTCAAAAAGAAGCCTTTCAATAAGAACTCATTTTCAAGGAATCCCCCATTCCGAAAGGAGAACAACTTTAGGAAGGACAAGGAATTGACTTGCTATGAATGCAAAAAACCGGGATACATGCGACCTGATTGCCCCTTGCTTAAGAATTCCAAATTCAGAAAGAAGAGAGTAATGATGGCCGAATCCTCATGGGATGATGATGAGGATCTCCTCGCTGAAGAGGATGATGATTATGAGGAAACGGAGACAGTAAACCTCTGCTTAATGACTACAGTTGATAATGAGGTAAACTCAATTCCTAACATCTTTTTTGACTTGAGTAATGATCAACTTATATCTGAATCATATAAATTGCTCGAGTCCTTCTTTATTAAAAAAGAGAAGTTGAAAAAGGAGAGAAAATACAATGAAGAGTTGATGTTGAAAAATCAAATTCTTGAAAAAGAAAATGAGAAATTAAAAGAAGAGTGTGAAAGGTTGAAAAAACAAAAAGTTGAAAAGTGTGAGAAAGTGACAAAAGAAAGGGATGAAGAGTGTGAAAAATTGAGAAAGGACATGAGTGAAATAGAAGAGAAGAATAAAAGTCTTGAGAAGGAGTGTAAAAATCAGAGAGAAAAGGCTATATTGAATGAAGGAAAAAGCCAAGAAGTAAAGGAGATGAATACAGAAATTCAGTTCCTGAGGAAACAGAATTCCATCCTGAGAAAGGATATGGAAATGTTTGTAGGAAGCACAAAGAAACTTGATGTCATGCTTGGTTACCAAAGGTGTTTTAATAAAAATGCAGGTATTGGTCATAGTGGATTTTATGATGATCCAAATGACAAGGAAAAGAAAGTAGTAAAGCCTTTTGTAAAGGAAGGAACCATATGTGAGCATGTAGAATCCCCTGTACATCCAGTTCCTATAGGAAGCAAATAGGAGTCTAGACAATTTGTAAACAAAACCTGTTACAAATGTAGAAAGAAAGGCCACTTGGCTTATGATTGTGGAAATCAAGGAACTAGAAACAAAATAAGGAATCCTTTCCTTGTAACTAAACAGATTCGGGTTCTTAAAGGATCCTTGAAAGGAACTAACAGTGAAAGGACCCAAGGAGGTTTGGGTACCTGAAGTATTACCTTATTTCTTATAGGTTTGCTTGAAGGCCAGGACACAGAAAGATAAGTGGTTTTTGGATTCAGGATGCTCAAGGCACATGACAAGAGACAGCAACAAATTCATATCCTATTCAGAAGAGGATTTGGGGCATGTGACCTTTGGAGACAACCAGAAAGGGAAAATTGTTGGTATTGGTAAAATTTCTCTTACTCCTAATTTGTCAATTGATGATGTATATCTGGATGATGGATTAAAGAATAGTTTGTTGAGCATTAGCCACTTATGTGACAAAGGACACAAAGTTGTGTTTGATACTGTTGTGTGCACAATCTATGAAAAAGGAAGTGACAGGATTTTTCTTCAAGGAAGCAGAAAAGATAATGTCTACACCCTGACTGCCCAGGAAGTGAAACTGACTTCACATCACTGTCTTGCCTCCACTACAGATCAAACATGGTTATGGCATAGGAGATTGGGACATTCAAGCATGGGGAAGATTGCTAATTATCAAGAGAAGGACTAGTGAATGGTCTACCAAAGCTAAAGTATGAGAAAGATCACGTGTGTGATGCATGCCAACAAGGAAAGCAAACAAAGAACTCCTTTAAACCAAAGGAACACATCTCTACCACACGTCCTTTGCAACTCATTCATATGGATCTCTTTGGACCAATGAGGACAGAAAGCATTGGTGGAAAATCTTATGGCTTTGTGCTTGTTGATGATTACTCAAGGTACACATGGGTTTACTACTTAGCTAACAAAAGTGATTGCTTTGAGTCTTTCAGATCCTTTTGCTTAAAAGTTCACAATGAGAAAGGATACTTGATAACAAGCATAATGAGTGATCACGGAAAGGAGTTTGAGAACTCTAAATTTGATGAATTCTGTGAGGAGCATGGTATATCTCATAACTTCTTTGCTCCAAGGACTCCTCAACAAAATGGTGTTGTAGAAAGGAAGAATAAAACACTCATTGAAATGGCTAGAACAATGTTATGTGAGAACAAGTTGCCAAAATATCTTTGGGCTGAAGCCGTAAACACAACCACATATGTTCTTAATCGATGCCTCATTAGACCGGTGCTGAAAAAGACTCCTTATGAGCTATGGATGGGAAGGAAACCGAATATAAGCTACTTTCATGCATTTGGATGCAAATGTTATATCCTTATCAACAACAAGGAGGACATAGGCAAGCTTGATGCTAAGACACATGATGGTATCTTTGTGGGATACTCTACTACAAGCAAAGCCTACCGAGTCTACAACAAGGAGAACATGACCATAGAGGAATCGATGCATTTGGTCTTTGATGAATCAATTCCTAGTAAGACACGAAAAGATGACTATCTAAGTGATGGTGAGGAACCAGAAAATGAAAGAATCCTTGCCAAGGAATCAGAAAATGATAAAATCTCTGACAAGGAAGCAAAGGAACAGGAATCGGACGAGGTAACAGTTTTAAATAATTCAGTTCCTTTATCTACTAACCTTGATGCAGGAAACGCCTCTACTTCTAGAAATCAAGGAGATGAAATAAGGAAGCTGTCACGAGAGTGGAGAGGATATAAGAACTATCCACAACAATTCCTTATTGAAGATATCAATGAAGGAGTCAAAACAAGATCCGCAATTAAAAGTATGAATAATATGGCATTTATTTCACAAATTGAGCCAAAAGCTGTTGAAGATGCCTTAGTGGATGACTCCTGGATCCTTGCTATGCAAAAGGAACTGAATCAGTTCGAAAGGAATCAAGTTTGGTCTCTACTTCCTCAACCCAAAGATCAATCTGTGATAGGAACTAAATGGGTCTTCAGAAACAAACTTGATGAGCAAGGTAATGTTGTTAGAAATAAGGCTAGATTAGTTGCCCAAGGTTATTCTCAAGTAGAAGGAATAGATTTTGATGAAACCTTTGCACCCGTAGCTAGATTAGAATCTATTAGGATGCTTCTTGCATTTGCATGCTTTAACGGATTTAAATTATATCAAATGGATGTTAAAAGCGCATTCTTGAATGGATACATAAATGAACTAGTGTATGTAAGACAACCCCCATGTTTTGAAAGTGTAGAAAAGCCAAATCATGTCTATAAGTTGCATAAGGCCTTATATGGATTAAAACAAGCACCTAGAGCATGGTATGAAAGATTGAGTGGATTTCTTATAGAACAAGGATTTGAAAAAGGAAAAACGGATACAACCTTGTTTATTAAGCATAGTGATCATGACATCTTGATTGTTCAAATATATGTTGATGATATTATATTTAGTTCTACTAATGAGTCAATGTGCGGGGATTTTTCCAAAGCTATGACTAGTGAATTTGAAATGAGTATGATGGGAGAAATGAGCTTCTTCCTTGGATTACAAGTCAAACAAGGTGAGGAAGGAATCTTCATATCCCAAACCAAGTATACCAAGGAACTCCTTAAGAAATATGGCATGGAAAGTGCTAAAGGAGCCGCAACTCCTATGAGTTCCTCAATCAAACTCGATAAGGATTCGCAAGGTAAAAGTGTAGATGAAAAGGTATATCGAGGTATGATTGGTTCATTACTGTATTTAACTGCAAGTAGGCCTGATATAATGTTTTCAGTATGCTTATGTGCGAGATTCCAAAGTGATCCTAAGGAATCGCACTTAATTGCTGTGAAAAGGATCCTAAAGTATCTTGCAGGTACATAAAGGTATGGATTATGGTATCTAAAGGAAAATAATTGTGATCTAATAGGTTACTCATATGCTGATTTTGCTGGATTCAAAATAGATAGGAAAAGCACGTCAGAAACCTGTCAATTCCTTGGACACTGTCTCGTTTCCTGGTTTAGCAAGAAACAAACTTCTGTTGCTCTATCTACTGTTGAGGCTGAATATATATCAGCTGGGAGCTGTTGTGCTCAAGTGTTATGGATGACACAACAATTAAGAGATTATGGATTGGAATTTGAAAAGTTCCTATAAAATGTGACAATACTAGTGCCATCAATATATCAAGGAATCCAGTGCAACACTCAAGGACTAAACATATTGAAGTGAGACATCATTTCTTGAGAGATCATGTGCTTAAAGGCGACATTGAATTGCAATTTGTTTCTACTGAGAAGCAATTGGCAGATTTCTTGACCAAACCCTTGCCAAGTGAAAGCTTCTTTAGGATAAGGAGAGAATTGGGGATGTTAGAGGAACCGTGAGCAGTTCCTTGTACTGTAAGTTAGCATTTAAATTCATGGTTTTTTGATTGATTGTGTGAATATTCTGATTAATTGTGATTTAATTGTGTGTATTTGATTTTGTGATTATTTGATTGATTGATTTTGTGGTAATATTAATTTTGTGCGGTGATTAAATGACGATTTAGGAAATTTTCTGTGTGAAAAAGGATTTGAAAATCTGCTTTTAATTGAGAAAATCTGACTTTATTCTTTCAAATCTAATCATGTCAAAAATTGATTTTCAAAATTAGGCATATACACGCTGCATCTTCCCACAATCACACACACACACACTTAAATTCTTAGGTTCTCATGCATATTATCATTACACATCATGACATTAAAACTAATTTTCATCTCAAAATCTTTCCTTTTCAAAATCTACATCATTTTTCAAAATTCTACCTATTTAAATCATTCTTTACGAAAATCTTTTACATTGCATTGCATTCATACACCTCTCTACCCTATCGTATCCTAGTGCCTCATGATTCGTGAAGATCCCGACTTTGGAAGGACACTAATGGAAAGGTACAACTGCTATCATCATAACAAAGAAGGATATCCTATTGACCTTCCTCCAGTTTTTGGTGGAACGGACTATCTATTTTGGAAGTGGAGAATGAAGGTATTTGTTGAAGCAACTAACTTCTGGCTATGGAAAATCATTACCCTTGGACCAGTCCAGATAACTAGGATTGAAGATGATAAAGAGGTTGATGTGCCTATGGCTGAATGGACTGACGATGATAGGAAGCAATTTCAGCTGAACTCTAAGGCAATGAATCTCATATGTTGTGCGATAGATGATCATGTGCTCACACGTCTAATGGATTGCAAGACTGCAAAACAAATGTTGGATAAGCTTCAAGACTTGTATGATGAACCATCCGATTTTGAAGAAGAGGATCTGATGCAACCCAATGAGGAAACAAAGCCTCCTTATGACAATCCATCTCCTTCACCAAATGATCATACCCTTCGCCACTTTAAGCCATAAACCACAAATCCTCATGCATTTTCATCTTTCCATCTTTCATGCATTTTCAATTTTAAGTATTTTAGTTTTTGGACTATTTGTTTAAGTTTTTAATTTGGATGACTATAAGGATTAAATATTTGACTGCTTTTTGGATGATTTGGAGCTTCTAAGCTCAAAATTTTATTTGCTTTATGGATGAAGTATTTGGACTATGAATGTTTTGGTGTTTTATTTTCGTATCTTATATGTATGTATGTATGTATGTATGTATGTATGTATGTATGTATGTATGTATGTATTGCACTTGAGTTCTCATGCAGGAATCCACCTTTTTGATCATGTCAAAAGGGGGAGAAATAAGTGTGCAAGTGTGCACATTTGAATAAGTTCTTAGGGGGAGAAAATATGCAAGTTGAGTACAATAGAGCTTACATAGTTTTATTTTTGGTTGTACTTCGACAAAGAGGTAATGCTTCATATCCTTTATCTGTTTTAATTCATGCATATCTTGATTAAGATAGGGGGAGCATATCCTGAATGAGATAGGGGGAGGAATCCCTATAGATGTTGTAGATGTTCATATCCTATAGCTGTTCATATCCTTAGAGCATATCCTTATAGAATCTGATTCATATCTTGACTGATCATATCCTATGATAATCTGATTCTTTGAACTTAAATGCATATCCTTGATGCTCTGGTTTGCAATTTGTTTGTGAACAATAGTTGTTCTATGTGAGTTGTTAAATATGGTCTTAATCATGTTTGTTGTTAAATATGGTTTGAATCATGTATGTTGTTAAATACGGTCTTAATCATGTGTATGTTTCAAACTTGAAATTTTTTTTGTCATTATCAAAAAGGGGGAGACTGTTGGGAAATCAAGGAACTCCTCTGTGTGTCGTTTCCTTAAGGATCCGTGTAAACTGATTGCATATCCTTTATCGCTGATTTTATTTTGATAATTCACAAAAATTTTGTAATAAATATTTTTGATGTTCTGGAATGTTGTANGTTCTAAAATGTTGTATAATCGTTTTAATTATCAATTACATGAATTATGATTGATGCTAATTGATTTAACTCGATCTAATCATTATTGAAGCAAGATCATAATCATATCTTGATGAAAAAGGAAACAAATATGGAAATATTGCGCAAGCTCTTAAATGAAGATCTTTGTGATTAATCCATGCGCTCTTTATTAGGAAACATGTAATCTGAGTTGATTAAGTGTTATTCATATAATATCTTTGATTATAATTAATTTCCTAACTTATACTTTGTGTTTATTGCGAGGATCTATATATGGAAACAACTCAAATCCTGATTGCCAGATCCTGACGAGTTTAATGCTGAATCCTGATGGAGCCAAAATTCAAATTCGAATAGAGTGGACAGCAAGTATGATATTTATGAATTCTAAACGTTGGAGCTGAATGAGTATTGATGAAAATTGAAGATTCTTGATGACCTAGTCGTTGGAGCATTTGGAAATCAAAGAATTCAAATTACTTCCTTATGGAACTCAACCTCAACGATGCCTATAAAAAGGAGAAGCCTTCATACGTTGAAGACTACTGATTCTGAGATATACAAGCTGCTATTACGAGAATTCAGAGCTGTGTGCTATTACATATGTTGTAACCCTTAGTGGGAAAATCCTTTGTGGAATCCTTTGTGGAAAGAATCACTTAGTGTGAACTTACTCTTTGTGAGAAAACCTATCTCTTTGTGAGAGACACCATCTACTTCATTTATTGTCTGATTCGTTCGAAACCTTAGTGGTAGTAGGTTGCCTTCCTCGTTTGTTGTGAAACCCTAGTGGTGAGCCGTGTGTGGTTACAAGATAAGAGGAAGTGTATAGGAACCTTGGAGACTACCCGTGAGATTTGTGAGCACTGTAAAAGGGAGATTGTAAAACCTTAGGGGTGATCCTAATCTTAGGTTGATTCCATTGTATTGGTTGGTTTCCTACAAAGTATTAATATACGAATTCCCTTGTCATTGCTCGGGGAGTGGATGTAGCATAGAGAGACTTCCATATCAAGGCTTATACTCTATGTGAACCACTATAAATCATGGTGTCAATCTCTCTATCCCTTAACTCTTTATTATTCTGCATTTTATATCTTTGAGTTAAGCGTTGAAAAGGTTTTGTTACAAAGTGTTTTGACAAAAGTGTTGTTAAGGAGACAAAACTGTTTTAAGGAAACGAATTGTTTTTAGAGGAAGTGAATTGTTTCTAAGGAAGTGATTTGTTCACTGAAGGAACTGAACTCTGTGTTAAGGAACTGAACGTTTTCGTGAAGGAACCAAGGTTTTTATATAAAGGAATCGATTTTAAGTAAACCTTCTGGTTAAGGAAGTGACTTTCAGTAAGGAACTGATTTTATATATCCAACTCCTTAACAGTTTGCGAAAAAGTTTTCAGATCTTATTCCCCCCCCCCCCCCCTCTAGGATCACCTTGGTGCATTTTGCCTAACACTCCTTATCCATGTGAAACTATCTCAATACACTTTTTACATAATATGAGTAATAACTGATCGAGATTGTGCCATAGGGCCAATCATCCTATAGATATGTTTGGAACATGTCAATTAATTTATAGAGATAAATTAATGGTTATTATATTATTAGCATGTTTACTATGA
>QANZ01017257.1:0-36493 GCA_003254925.1 Chamaecrista fasciculata
ATTAAAATAAGGTTCCGACTTTTAATTTTAAAAACTCCTTATTTGAAAATTAAACGAGTCATGCGACATGTTTATTCCCCCATGTATCTCATACATATACACATGTGCCCGGATTTTGTATCTCATACAAAATCCCACGCTCGTATCGTATACGTGGTTGTAGCGCGATATATATAAATAATTAGCATGTTAAAATCGCAGCCTAAACATACATCTAGCGCATTTCATACAACTAAATGCAAAATAAACACCGTGTTTAGATATGGCCCATCTACCCTAGAGTTCTCCCAAGCCAATGAGAGAACCTTTCTAAAAGGAAAAATAAAATTACACGTGAATAAACCCCAGTTACATTGAGGTATAAACAGAAATTAAATTTTACATCCAGAGTAGAGGGAGACGACACGCAGGCCGTATTTACCGAAATAAACCTCCTAGAGCCATATCCAACACCACACAATTCAAATATGAACACTTCATATAAATATGTCAAACACGGCAACAAACACACAGATTAAAACTCTTTTAAAATTGTGTTTACATTAGGTCTGTGCAATTTTAACATGCCCTTTTCTTGAGATTAGGCCTTTTGTCAATAATTATAAATACCTTGAATCTCATTCAAGAATTTATAAATATTGACCCCCAAAAATTTTAAAATTCTCAATTTTAATAATTTTCAGCCACCTTTATAATTATTATAATTAAAACACTTTTAATTATAATTATAGAGGAATTTCGATTTTGGCCTAGATCATCAGGAAAAATTTTCCAGTCGATCCAATCGACTTATATATATCTCATACATATAATTTGCACAATTTTTCTGTAGATTGATTTCTTTTAAGAAAACTGATCGGTGGATTTCTTTGTAAAACCAAAAGTGATTGAAAGCGGTAAACACAAAACATCATACATCACATGTACAAACAAACAGTTTTAAATCCTAGAACTAACCTGGCTCTGATACCACTGTTGGGAATCCTAGGCGCCTAAGGCAGCGGAAGCAAAAATAAAATAAAATAAAACGCCTAGGTCTTATGATTCCCGAACGGATCCGCTAGCAGAATTTAAAACTTTGGTTAGTGTTATACCTCAGAGTTTCAATTCGATGGTTGAACGGGGCGAGTTCCATGGAGTCCACTCCCAGAGTTCTCCCTCTGCCAATAATCCACACGAACAGTTTCTTTGAACACCGAGGTGCTAGCCTCCAATTCTTTTCTCCAAAAGAATCTGGGACCAATCTACAGACCTCTGATTTCAAGAACTCCTTCTTGAATCAGCAACTGAGGTGGCGCTTAGAAGAATCCCCCCACAAGAACTCCTTCTTGCCTATTCTTCTCTCAAAACCCTAACTTTAGAGCAAAAGTCGAAATTCTCTAACTCTTAGAGAAAGTCGACTTTCTCTATGTGTGTGCAAAGGAGTATTTTCTCTCTCTAACTCTTAGGAGGAAAATCAAATCAGGGTTGGCATGCTATGCTTTCACATATATAGGGCAACTCGACTTGCCTAGTATATATAGACTAAAATTTGGTGATTTAATAATTCCTAAAATAAAGATATTCTGATAATATAATTATTTTAAGACTTGAATTTATAATTATAATATTACCTTAATATTATATTTAAATTCAAATTGCAATCTTGGAGAATCAAATTGAGAGATCAAATCTCCCAATGGGACCCACCAAGATGGCGCCATCTCCCTCTTATTATCCTTGGAATTTTATAAATCAAAAACTTCCTTATTTTTGATTCACCAAAGATTCTGAGATGAGATCTTCACCAAATCTTTTGAATTCAAATATTTTGAAATCTCCATCAAATCTTTTGAATTCAAATATATTATTTGAATTAATAAAACAATTTTATTTATCCAAATAATCTCCTTAGAGGCGCCACCCTCATATATTATTTAGGAATTTTATAATTCAATAATTTCCTAACTCTTAGGAACATTATCTGAATTATTTTCCTAATATTTAAATTGTCAATAATTAATCTCATTAATTATATAAACAATTATTTATATTTAAATTTGTCCCACAAATCTAAATATGTCATCTGTAGATTAATTAAGACAAGACATAATGTCCCAGACATTTCCTCTGTGTCTTAAATCGTGTCACTCGCGTGACCCACGAATTAACCCTAATTCGTGTCCCATTCAAATGGTGTTCAGTTCCTGCTCGTGTGTGACCCAGCAGGCCCCACGTGAAGTTGGCAGTAGGGCATCCCCATGACCTACAAGTTGTGAGCGGACTCTAGCAAGCCATCACAACTACCCAAAATCCGTGAGTTATCGTTTGGTAACCAGAAAAACACTTAACCTCAGTACCTCCGTGTCAGAGATCCGATTGTCCTACGATATCTTGGTCATGGACTAGGCACAGGTATGTCATCCATAATCCAAACCTCAACTTTCTCGATTCCTTGAGTAAGTCCCAAATCCCAGCGTGGCCACGCATTTTCCTGGACAGACTCATCGAGGGCGCCAGTTAGATATCTCTCATCTTAATGAGGGACAAAATCCCATTTTGGCCAATCCACATTCCACTGCAAAGCAATCAACCAGCCCCGTACTCAGCCCGTATAACTACCCTGTTACGGGCAGCGTTAGACTAAGCCAAAGACTGACAACTGCAACGCTGGAATAGTCATTGACCTCAGGTCAAAGGCATCGCTACAGGCGTACTAGGAGAGACTAGCTGATGACTAAACCCATGCAGGACTCTCCGGGTCAGTCCAGCAATTCGTAACCACCTTACGTAATTGCACCATGACTCTCGTCCCAGCATCTAGTGCGTGCATCTCATGCACCGAGGTCATGCTGGTCTTAGTTCATTTTTGCTCCCACAAAAATAATCGACCAGGGACAATTTTAGATTAATTATCTCATAATTAATCATGGACGTTATCATAGTAAACATGCAAATGATATGACAACACATTAATTTATCTTCCATAAATTAATAATATGTTCATAACATATTTTACATAAAACGATTGGCCCTAGGGCACAATCTCCAACAGGCAGTAGGTCATCCCGATGTCCTACAAGTCGTGAGCGGACTCTAGCAAGCCATCGTGACTACCCAAAACACGTGAGTGATCGATCATTACCAAAATCGATTTTAACCTTCGTACCTCCATGGCACCGACCCTATTGTTCTGCGATATCTTGGTTATGGATCAGGCACGGGAAAGTCATCCATGATCCAAATCTTTACTTTCTCGATCTCCTTGAGTAAGTCCCATTCTCTAGCGTGGCCACGCATTTCCTGGACAGACTCATCGAGGGCGCCAGTAAGATATCTCCCAAATTAATGGGGAACAAAATCCCAATTTTGGTCAGTCCACATTCCTCAGCATGGCAATCAATCAAACCCGTACTTAGCCCTTATGGCTACCCTGCTACGGGCAACGTTAGACTAAGCCAAAGTCTGACAACTGCAACGCCGGAATAATGATGACCACAGGTCTAAGGCGTCGTGACAAGTGTACAAGAGAGGCAAGCTGATGACTAAACCCATGCAGGACTCTCCGGGTCAGTCCATCAACTCGTAACCCCTTAGGTAATTGCACCATGAGTCTCATTCCAGCATCTAGTGCGTGCATCCCTATGCACTGAGGTCATGCTGATCTTAGTTCATTTTCGCTCCCACAAAAATAATCGATCAGGGACAGATTTAGATTAATTATCTTATAATTAATCACGGATGTAATCACAGTAAACATGCTAATAATGTGAAAGCCATTAATTTATCTCTATAAATTAATCCATATGTTCATAACATATATAAAAGAGGATTGGCCCTAGGGCACAATTCCTAACATTGACTATTCCGGCATTGTAGTTGTCGAACTTTGGCCTAGTCCAACATTGCCCGTAGCAGGGTAGCCATACAGGCTAGGTACAGGTTTGGTTGATTGCAGTGCTGAGGAATGTGGTTGACCAAGATGGAATTTTGTCCCTCATAGTGATGAGAGATATCTAACTGGCGCCCTCGATAAGTCTGTCCAAGGAAAGAGTGGCCACTCAGGAAAATGGGACTAACTCAGGAAATCGAGAAAGTTGTGGTAAATGAAAAAAACAAAAGTGCCTAAAGTCTTCAATGGTCCAGTGAACTAAACCGGTAATTTCTTCTTCTTCTCCTTCTCCTTCTTCGTCGTTTCCCCTTCTCGGCGGCTTCTGCATTTTGGATTCATATTTAGGTCATGTTTACTATCTCCCTCTTCCTAGCGGAACTTGTATTTCTTATCTTCATTTCGTGTTTTTTTTTCCGCTTAAGTCTTGCTCGAATTGAAATCTTCTAGTGGTTTTGAATTAAATGTTCATTTCAACCGCACTGGTGTGTATTATTCGTTAACTATGCAGTTTTTGAGTGAAAATTTAAATACATGCAGATCGCATCCCTCAGTCTGGGCCCCATTCATGAAATTGTTAGTGCCCAGTCGAAACCTACTTGATGAGAAAATTGATATGTTTAAGCATTTCTGATAATACTAGAGAAGTATAAAGATGAGATTGACATACTTAATGTAGTCAATTTTTTTTTTTTTCATTTAGATGATGGGTATACTCCATGTTACTTTTTGTAAATGCCTTCAGATATGATTATTAAACTTGAAACGGGCCCCTAATTTTTTCTTTTTTCTTTGACTTATGAGTGTGTTGTAGACATTTTGGACCAAATAGTTTTAATTTGTAGGCATTGTGCTGTTTACTTTACTTAATCTTATGTAAAAGAGACCAAGACTCTGAATTACATCATTTTAAAATGATTTTTATCGTAGAAGGTGGAGAATTTGTGACTGTATATCAATAGAGATCTTCATCAGTTAAGCCATAGGGGATTTTCAGTGGTGAACATAGAGAAAACTATGGATCGACTCAGTGATTCTCCCAACCTCATGATAGTTTCAGATCTTGATTTCACTATGGTAAATGAAACACTTAGTTTTATTAGGGATCTGACTTTGCATGATTCTTGAATCTAATCTAAAGAGAGCAATTAATTTTTATTTCAGGTGGACCATGATGATCCTGAAAACCTTGCTCTTCTTAGGTTCAATGCACTATGGGAAGCCTATTACCGGCACAATTCTCTGCTAGTTTTCTCCACTGGGAGGTCACCTACTATTTATAGAGAGTTAAGAGTGCAGAAACCTTTGTTGACCCCTGATATAGCAATAATGTCTGTGGGTACCGAGATTACATATGGTGAATCCATGGTGCCAGATGATGGCTGGAAGCAATATCTGGACTATAAGTGGGACCGAAAAACGGTTACAGAGGAAACTGCCAAGTTTCCGGAACTCATTCTCCAAGTATTTGTCTGACACATAAATATGTTAATTAATCAAAATTAAGTTTTCTATCACTTATTGACATTTTTATTTGTTGTACTATGCTCAAGGAATAATATAAACAATTTCTTTTGGTGTTCAACATTCACCATTTAAGAGAATGGATACTAACTGTCAATTTTTAAAATTTCTGTTGTAACTGCAGTCAGAGACAGAGCAACGACCTCACAAGGTTAGCTTTTACATAGATAAAGGGCAGGCCTCAAAGGTCATTCACGCTCTCTCCAGTTGTCTAGAAAAACGTGGGGTAAGACAAGCTCATAAACCTTCTATTAATCTGATCTGACATACAATGATACAAATATACTATATACATGAGATTATTATCATATTTTAAAATTGAAAATTTCCTTTTTGTATTATTTTGGTTTTGGATGCACTATTATTATATTAATCTGTCTTTTCTCAGTTAGATGTGAAAATAATTTATAGCAATGGTATTGCTTTGGACATATTACCCCAAGGTGCTGGTAAAGGACAGGCCCTTGCTTATTTGCTAAAAAAATTGAAAGCTGATGGAAAAAGACCGATGAACACTCTTGTCTGTGGAGATTCTGGAAATGACGCTGAACTCTTCACTATACCTGAAGTCTATGGTGTCATGGTCAGTAACTTGTAAGAAATAAGAATGGCTTCTGTCACCATAATATTGCTTGTCTTGTCAGCTTATTGTAACTGTATAAGTGAATAACCAATGTATATATGCTGAATTTGCAGGTTAGTAATGCACAGGAAGAATTGCTTCAGTGGTATGCAGAAACTGCAAAGGGAAACTGTCAAATAATTCATGCGACTGAGAGATGTGCTGCTGGCATTATACAAGCCATTGGTAACTTTTCAGTAGGTCCTAATGTGTCTCCAAGAGATATTATGGAATTTGAGAAGTTAGATGGAAAAGTTCTTAATCCTGGCCATGAAATAGTGAAATTTTATATATTTTACGAGAGATGGCTGAATGGAGAAATTGAGACTTCTGAACAGTATATGCAAACTTTAAATTCAACCTTTGTAAGTTATTTTTTCCGAACTTTAGATCTTAAATCACTGAATTTTGAAAATATGGTTTGCCTTACATATCTAAGCCTGGTTAGAGTACAATTTCTTGTATCCATGACTAACAAATATAAGCATCTGGATTTAAGAAATTGATTAAAATAATGTAAGATAGAAAATAGAGTTTTAAATCTGGTGATAAGAGGCAGTGTTAATTGCTAATAAGAGAATGAATAATTCTATGTATTGACTGAATTAGGTTATACAAATATATACTACATAATGGTAACAGATTTCTCCAATCTCAGGGATCTAAAAGATAATAAATATCTAATCTAGAAGATAATATATTTGATATTTGTAACCTATTTAAACTTAAATTTGCAATCTTATCACAATAACACTCCCCATCAAGTTGGAGCATAATTATTAATCATGCCCAACTTGTTACAAATATAGTCAACCCTCCCCCATTCAAATCTTTAGTGAAAATAGCTCCTAATTGCTCTCCTATCTTGAAATATGTTGTAGTTATTAACTTCTCAATCTTTTCATGAACAAAATGACAGTCAATCTCAATGTGTTTAGTTTGTTGATGAAAAAAGGGGTTGGATGCAATATGTAGTGCAACATTGTTATCACACTAATTTCGCAGGTATTGAAGTATTAACCTCAACCTACCCTAGCTCCTGAAATCATGTTGATTAGCCTCCAAATCAGCTGCATATCTCTTTTATTTACTGCTTTTAATTGTTGTAATTATATTCAGATTTGTTCCTTTATTTTAGGAGTTCTAGTTCCTTGATTCTAGGCATATATTCTTTAGGAAATCTGTTCAGATTTAATTTAGGAGATTTTATTTCTTGTATATATGTAGCTCCTTTTTCTGACCTAATACAACATCAAATCATTTTCCATCTCTGCGTCATTATATAAAGTCTTCAATCAAACTTCTCCTAAAAGAAGTTGTATCCACACAACCTCACTGGTTGAAACTCCATTCTGCTTCTTACTTTTCCATGAAATTAAGTTATCTTCCACAAACACACATTTTCCATTTGTAGATCTCCTATCCGCCTTGGACCTTGCCCAATCTGTATAAAAAAATCTCTCAATATATAGTGTGACCAATATTTTCATACAACATACCGCGTCCTAGGGTATCTTTCAAATAACCAAGAATTTGTTCCAATGCTTCCCAATGCTTGACTATTGGAAAAGGCATAAATTGACAGACAATGCTAATCGAATAAGCAATGTCAGGGTGCGTAACTGTGACACAATGCAGTTCCCAGGCCCCAACTAATCTTTTATACTTCTCAAGGTCTTCAAATGGCTCACTATCATCCTTATAGAGTTACAAGCTCCGAGTCATTGGTGTGTTGCAACTTGCAAGGCTTGGCTCCTAACTCTTTTGTTTTCACTAATAGAGCAAGAACATACTTTCTCTGAGATAAGAAAATACCTTTCTTGCTTCTCTTGATTTCAACTCCCAAAAAGTACTTTAATGGGTCAAAGTCTTTTGTTTGAAACAGGGACTAAAGGAAAATTGAATGAAAAATTGAGTAAACTCAATATTGAAGTTAGAGAAAGATAAGGATAGGATTGGTGGTTCCATAACCAAGGACGCGAGAAGTGGAATTGTTAGAGCCTGTGTATAGATGATCCTTTGACGACGACAGAAGAAACCGATGAATGGTACAGTGACCCACAGTTCTTCACGCGCCAATGTGTGAATAATGTCCAAAAACCTTTACTCGACGGGTGTGAAGCACTCTCTGTCCTGGAGGACGCCAGACTTAGGTTGTACAAATATATACGTGGTGGTAACGGATTTCCTTAATTTTAGGGATCTAAAAGATAATAAATATCTAATCTAGAAGATAATATCTTAGATTATCCTAATCTATTTAAATTTAAATTTGCAATCTTATCACAATAGCAGGCGGTTTAACTATTAAATATTATTTATGCCTAATCAGTGAAAAAACGTTAACCAAAGATTCTCTTGATCAAGTGAATACATGACAATAGAAACTATATTTATCAAGTTGCACTAGGCAAGTGGCCTGCGAATTGTAGAATTTTATCTCTCCTCTTGCACTCCTTGTTTCTATTGGATTATTTCTTAGAAACATAACATTGAGAAATGGTGGCTAAGGAATCAAATTCAAATGGTTTGCATGTTATAGTCTTCAATACTAATTAGTAGTTTAAGTGTTGAGAAACATGAGAATATGTAATCTTTATTTATTAAGTTAGTTGGTTAATATTTGGTTCCTATATTTAATTAAATGGTTGAGTAGTTGAGCCTTAAATGTATTAGGTATTTCTCTAGAGTATTTATATGGCTGCAATCTTCATTGTAGTATTATCTAGACTTTTCAATGAAATATATTTTCAACAAAGTTTAACTATACTTTTCTGATAGCATGACTAAATGGAAATTGACCATGAATCTCTTGCATGCTCACTTGTTTGTTCATGTTGATTTGAAAATCTAGGTTTAAATGCCTGTTTCTTTTCTTTAGCATTCTGCAGGAAGTTTTGTCCATCCCTCAGGAAATGAACGACATGGGCACCAGATCGTAGATACCATAGCAAAGTTGTATGCAGACAAGCAAGGAATACACTTTCAAGTTTGGGTGGACCGTGTATCTTTTTCCGAGATTAGTTTGGGATCATGGCTGGTCACTTTTGACAAGTGGGAGTTATCTGGTGAGATTTCCTTGGTGCTTTGCTTTATTAGTGTTTATTGTTTGATTCCTTCATTTTTCTTTATGGTGTTTCACTTTTTTCTTTTTTTTTTTTTTGGGTTTTTTTTCTATGTATAATAGTTGATTAACTTATCCATGAATCCGTGAGGGATTTATCTCATAGATGAGGATTGGGATACTTGAACCATTACATTTGTCTATGCTCTTCTTGATTCATTTTGGAAAAAGCAAAAAAAAAAACTATACATATAAAAGTATTTGGTTTATTTCCTTTAACTCGTAACGAAGTGATATCATGAGTAAATAAAATCAAGAAATGGCCAAGATATGCAGCATCTCGAATTTTTATCTTCAAGTTTTGACTGTTATTCAAGCTCTTGCATGCTTTTGATACTGTTCTGCAGTTTCCTGCATATTTTGGGACTGTTCTGCAGTTTCTTGCACTGTTTTACAATTTCCTGCATGACTTTGGGACTGTTCTGCCATATTTCCTGCATGCTTTTGGGACTGTTCTGCAGTTTCTTACATATTTTGGGACTGTTTTGCAATTTTCTGCATGCTTTTGGAACTGTTTGTAATTTTCTGCATGTTTTTGCGACTTTTCTGCAATTTTCTGTATGTTTTTGGGGATTGTTCTGTAATTCCCTGCTGCTTGGGGATTGTTCCGCAATTTTCTGGATGTTTTTGAGACTGTTCTGTAATTTCCTGCTGCATGGGGACTGTTATGTAATTTCTGCATGGTTTTGGGGACTGTTCTGCAATTTCCTGTATACTTTTGGGACTGTTCTGTAATTTTCTGCACGTTTTGGACAGTTCTGCAATTTTCCAGTTTTGTTTAAGACTGTTTTACAAAAAAACACTTAGCACGTTTGGGACTGTTTTGTGATTTTTCTGAATTGTACTTGGCTGATCTGAAATAAATTTTGTTTTGTTGGGGATTAGGCAAAAATTATAACCCAATCTATTTTGGTTTAATTCCCATATGTACCTGACAAAATATGAAATGAAATCGTTTTCTTAACAGGATTGCTCATAGTAATTAATAAATTCCCATCCCTTTTGCTAAGTAATTTTACTGGCCTCTTATTTGAATTAGTTTCCATTACTTTTTCTTCTACTGTTTTGAACTTTGATAAACTCGTAATTATCCAAAATCAGGGAATGAGTTGCAAGGATGCTTAACAAAGGTCTTAATGAATTCAAAGGTAAACCTACCTTTTCTAATTCAGAAAATTGTTTTACATGATACATTTGATTTGATATTGACCAAAGTCCTATTTTAGTCCCTCATGTTTGCTCAAAGTCTTATTTTGGTTCCTCAAGTTTTTTCATTCCGTTTTGGTCCCTCATGTTTGCTCAAAGTTACGTTTTGGTCCCTTATGTTTGTTCAAAGTTCCGTTTTGGTCCCTCAAGTTTCCAAAAACTTTTACCGTTAGTCTGTGACTCTTGTCCATCCACTTTTTTCGTTAAAAAAGAGAAAAAAAAAACAAAACTTTCATCTCCCAACAATTTTTCTCGTTTGCATTAAGATCCTAAAAAGACCACAATTGTTTTACCGTTAGTCTGTGACCACAATTGTTTAGAAACTTGAGGGACAAAAACGGAACTTTGAACAAACATGAGGGACCAAAATGAAACTTTGAGCAAACATGAGGGACCAAAATAAGACTTTGGCCTTTGATATTTGTTTACGTATTAAGTGCTTGTGGAGTTTTGCAGGTTGATGCACCAGATGAGTTAACGTGGATGCACTTACATCAGACGTGGTTGGATGGTTCAGAACGAAAGGAGGATGCAACTTGGTTTATATAAATAACCAATTAATTTCTTAATAGGTCAGAGTGCAATTTTGATCTCATATCTTTTATAGAGTTCCCAATTTGATTAGGTATCTTTTTTTGTTGTACTTTTGATCATATATCTTTACAAAAAGTCTTGATTTGGTCTCCTATCTTTTGGTCAAATTGTAGAATCGGTCCCCTATCTTTGCAAAATTAGTTGATCGTTTTGAAAAGATATGAGATCAATTCTACACTTGAACCAAATATATAGGACTAATGTTGCAATTGACTTAAAGATATGAGGTCAAATCTACAATAAAAAAAAATATAGGATCAAATTGGGACCTGATCCAATGATATTAGACAAAAAATGCTACAAAAAATTATATGGAACCAATTGAAAATTAAGCAAAAGATATAGGACAAAATTAGGACTTTGGCCTTCTGGCACTAATTTAGACTAAGATGGTGCATGTTTAGTGATAAATAGGTACGGAATTTTGATTTCATATTTTCATATGTCCTACAAGGATTGTGATCCTCAAAACTCTGTTTTTTTAATTACTATTAACTAAATTGCTATTTATTTATGTTTTTTATAAGATAAATTGCTATTTATTTGAAGCTTCAAGAATTATTTTATTCAAAAACTTTCAAATGTTGTACAGCAATAGTTAAAAGATTATTTTGATCTTTTGTCAAATATATTTGATATTGTTACCAAAATATATATATATATATATTTGATATTGGGCCCAATGTTTAGGGACTATTTATTTTCAATTCTCAAGGCTTTTTGTGATCGATGTCATCTATATCCAAAAAATATCAATATAATCTTAAAGTCAAACCCTAATATCATCCCAATTAATGACAAAATGATCAATTTATTGATGAAGTTATTTATTTAATTTCATGAATTAAACGTAAAAGCCTGGTAAATGCTCTTAGATCATTAAGTTTCTGTAGTCATTGATTGGAATTTAGCATTTAGAGTTATCAAACAGGCTCCATATATACACTGGGTTGCGATGGTATTCTGTAAACCCGTTTGATTGTACATTTGTAAATACTATAAAAATTTTAATTTATAAAAAAGATCTTAAAATCCCAAAAATATTCGTGGTTTCGTTTTGCTGGAAGCTTTCATAATGTCTTCTCATCCCAATTTGGATTCTTTATAATACTTTTGAGTGTAGTGCTGAGAAAGATAAGAATATGTTAGAGAAAGAAAGTGTAAGGGGAACTCACTTTCTCTCTCTATTTGTTCCTTTTTTTTTTCTACACTTCACCTATAGTGCACTATTGAGGATCCAAATTGCTTCTCATCCATGCCTTCCTCTCCCACAAATATCATATTTTCCCATCTTTCTTTCGATAATTCAAATTAGGGGTGTCAAATTGTTGTGTTGGGTTCGGTTGGGTTGGTTTTGAGTTGAGTTCTAGATGGTTGGGTAATAAATAGATCATTAACTCATTTAGAACCCGTTAATATTTGTTAAATGGGTCATGACCCATAAAATTAAAGGTCGATTCAACTCAACTCATGAACCTATTTTAAAATATTGGCTTAAGTGCACTTTTGGTCCCAATACTATGACTAAGGTTTCAATTTGGTCCCATAACTATTTTTGTTGCAGATTTGGTCCCAAACCTTCGCAAAAAGTTTCACAGTTAGTCCCCTGGTCACTTCCGTCCAAATTTCGCCGTTAATTCTGACGTGGCAGTGTGACTGGGATGCTGACGTGGCAAAATCAAATGAGATGGACTAAATTAGGATCAATATATAACATTTCATAACTTCTCTATACTCATTCCACAATATCTACAAAAATCAATTCAATCTTCCTAAATCCTCAACGGCACGATTTGAAAACGAATCGATGTCTTCTTCGGATCTTGATCGGCCGAGAACGAAGGGAATAATCGAAGCCTTTCTTGATTTTTATTGGTTTTGATTTTGATTTTGATTCTGATTCCGATGATGCTTTTCTTTTTCTGCGTTGGGAGATCGAGAAGGAGAAGAAGAAGAAGATGGAGGAGGAGATGATGATGATTTTTCGTTATTTTTTATGCATTTCGGATCATGATTTGAGCCTGTTTTTTTGAGAAATTAGTTTATCAGTTTTCATTTTCGGTATCCTTATTCTAATTTTCCGCAAGAAATTTTGAAAAACGCTTAGGTTTTGCTGGATGAGATCGGAAGATTTTTTTGCTAGGATTCGAGATATGAAGTTCTTGATTTGATTCAAGTTTCTGGTTGATCTGTTTTCACAGATCTCTTCCTCTCACCGAAACAAGTCGAATCGGTGTTTGTTCGGACGGAAACGACGCCGGAAAACGGGGTTTCCCGGCGGGTCCGTCATTTGGATTTGTCGAGTCGCGAGATACAGCAAGAGGAAGAGGAAGATTGAATTGATTTTTGTAGATATTGTGGAATGAGTATAGAGAAGTTATGAAATGTTACATATTGATCCTAATTTAGTCCATCTCATTTGATTTTGCCACGTCAGCATCCCAGTCACACTGCCACGTCAGAATTAACGGCGAAATTTGGACGGAAGTGACCAGGGGACTAACTGTGAAACTTTTTGCGAAGGTTTGGGACCAAATCTGCAACAAAAATAGTTATGGGACCAAATTGAAACCTTAGTCATAGTATTAGGACCAAAAGTGCACTTAAGCCTAAAATATTTATATTATTTAATTTATTTAATAAAATAAAAAATTTAATTATTTAATTTGTAAACTAATTAATGAGAATAATTTTTAAATTATTCAGATTTAAGACTAAATTGTATTTTTTTTTAGATTTTGGATTGATATGCAATTTTCACCTTTTTCATATTTATTCAAAATTACATTTTGATCCCAAATGTTTTTTTTTAAATTTTCATTTTAATCATCAAATATCATGATCCAGAGACTTTTTTTGTAAATTTGAAAAAATTTGGGGACATTTTGTAATTTTTGCAAAAATTTGTGAAGTTCATCTTATTTCCACTGAACTCAGTTTTGTAGGACTAAAATACATTCATTTTCCAGATTTATAACTAATATGTAATTTTATCTTTTTTCAAATATTTTTCAAAATTGCTATTTGATCGATTTTTTTTTTATAATTTTTGTTTGTCTTCAAATATTATGGTTTAGGGACTTTTTGTAAATTTTAAAATTATTTAGGAGCATTTTGTAATTTTTGCAAAAATTTATAAAATGTATATGTAGTTTTGACACAAATTTTGGTCGGATTGGGTAAACTATGAATTTGACTCAATTCAATCCAATTTTAGTGGGTCAATTTTGGACCCAACCCATCTTGACTATGGGTTAAGTTTTGGTTGGTTAATTTTGTAATTGGGTTGGTTGAGTTGGTGGGTTTTGGGTTGAGATTGTCAACCCTAAGAATTTTGTTGGTTAATTTTTGGAATATAACAACCAAACTTATTTGGGGCCCTGTATCCTTAGATAGTTGGAGACTTTCATGTTTGGCAAAGGATACTGGTTCCTTGCTTTCTAATCTCAACAATTCAGTTTGTTACTGTGACAAAATTCTGGTAGATATTGTCTAGGAACTGCTTTCTTGCTGCTCCTAGTACTTTTGTTAGGGATAAATTGTATGTTTTATTTTCTATTTGTTAATTGTTCGTTGTTCTGAGTATAAAAAAATATAAAAACAAAAGAATAGTTGAATGCACCCTTTATCCTTGAGATTCTGTGATACCACCTCATCTCATCCAGCTTGACTTGCCCTACACATGGAAACGGACCCATTAGTGTGTTCTTTCTGAGATTGGAGCCTCAACTGCCAAACTCTTTTAAATAAATACATCATCTTAGTTAAAGAAACAAAAATTAGACCCATGCTTGTCCTATTCTTTTGTGGTTTTGAATCTTTAATGCTGTGGTATTGATGATTATCAAGCATGCTAAATTTTGTGTTTAATTGAAAATTTGAATGCTATTCTTGGAAGAATTAGGAGCATGAGTTTTGGCAGTGGAGTAATTTATTCGTCTTCATGATCATTTTTGCATCTTCAGAATATTAAATCTTAATTGGAACTCTAAAATGGACTAAGCGTGCATCAAGAAAGAAAATTAGACGGGAATATTCATATTTGTCTCAATTGTATCCCAAGGCTTAACGCCATTTAAATGGTTAACAAAAAATGATGATGTGACGAGTGTCTTCTTTTCTTCTTTATTCTTACCTAGTTCAACGGATGTAGGCTGCAAGAGCGAGTTGATCGTCCAAGTATCTGCAAGAACTTAACAGGGGGGCCCTGCGAAGAATACTCCGACGCTCAAGTTAGTATATGAGAGATATGAGAGTGAGAGAATTCTGAGAGGCAAAGAGTAGCTAACCTTAGACTGTTGAGTTGAGCTCTATTTATAGAGCAGGGGGAGAGTGGTGGTCAGCGCGCGGGGCGCACCACGTAGCCAGGCACGATCTCCACCAGCGGAGGTGGTGGAAACCGAGATTTGCGGAGCAAGGCAATTGTGGGTGATTGCGTGTCGTTTCGCTTGGCGGGCGCCAGGAGACTGGAGAACGTGGGTGTGACTAAGGTCGTGACCCACGATCTCCCTCAGCGAAGTTTGTGGGACAAGGCAGTCGTGGGTGACTGCGTGTTAGTCCGGAGGCGCGCGCTGTGAACCAGGGTGGAGCACGGCCGCCTCTAATGTTCGGAGGGCACTCGAATGGCTCAAGTGCGCCTTGACAGGTTTGGAGGGGAGAGGGGGCCCGGTTCGAGGGCTACTTAGGCGTACGCCCAAATAGTGATGTATCACAAGTCCCTCCTTAAAGAAGTCGACGAGCGCGATCGTCGTTGCATCCCGGCGGGCGCGCGAGATAATAGGTTTGGAGCACAGGCGATGGATCCAACGCCTGGGACATGCATGCGATCTAGGCGTACGCCCAGTATGTACAGGAGTACTTGTCCACCACGCAGAGGGGAAAATAGGAAAGTCGGGCGTCCACCTCAAGGGAATATGGAAAGCCGGGGATACCGAGGCGGGCGTCCATGTGGTAGGTAGCGCTGTCTTGTCACAGACACGTGTCGCAACCCGGGTGGCCTGAGTTTGAAAAAGCAGAAAATGCGTCGTATGTCGCGCTTGTGAGGGTATATAAGGGCCAGAAGAAGCGTAACCGTTGCCGAAATCGAAGAGAGAAGAGAGAAAGCCGACGAGTTCAGCCACCGGAGTTGCGTAACCGTTGCCGAAATCGAAGCGCTGTGGTTGTGAGCGAGAATCGGCCAGAGTGAGAAGTTTTCTAGTGAGTAACCTCTGGCGATTTCGCGTTATTCTGCCTGTGTTAGGGTTTCGTATTCTCAGTCTCGTGAGTTTCTGGTTGTTGGTGTGATGGTCGCATGTTTTACTGGTTTGTTGCGTGTGTTGCGATGGATTGTTGTGCTGCAGGGGAGTTCATCGCTAGAGTCAGCGAGGAATGGGTTGGGGTTAGGAAAAAATGAGAGTTTGGGTTCTGATTCCTAGGCTGAGTCGCAAGGTGCGAGCGCGTATTGAGGGTTTTTGGCTGCGTTGGTGAATGTACTGGGTATTTAGGTGTACATGTTTGGGTTATCTGGGCTAGGGTTTGCCAGGTTCATGAGTGTTCACGAAGATTCTGGGTTTTCTGGGCGTATGTTTGTCGTGTTTGTGTGAATGCGTTTCTGGGATGAAAACGGTTCTGGGTTAATGGGGCGTGCGCCCCGTCTGAGTGGACCGGGCGATTTTTAGTATGTTGGGAGTGTGTTGGGTCATATGATGACACGTGTGTTTTCCTGTTGGCAGGTTGCGAAGAGTGATCAATAGTTGATAACCAGGGCGAGCGCCGCAAATTGTTCAACTTTCAAACTATCAACCAAACGTACTATGTCTTCAGGTACCTCCTAATCCCTTGTGCTTTGACTTTTCTGGCAAGTGTTAGAGACCATGGTGGTCATTAGGGAGTTAGAAGAAGGTGAGGAACTGAGAAACGAGTAGGGCGTACACCAGCTTCTCAAGTAAGTGATATCGGGTCTCGGCGCCCGTGAGTACTTTGTTGGAAAAGTAGATGGGTCGTTGTTCGTCTTTTTCTTCGATGATCAAGACGGAGCTCACTGCCACATCGGTTGCGGCAAGGTACACATAGATCGGCTTGCCTAGCGTAGGGGTAGTGAGAATTGGCGGTCTGCTCAGGTACGCCTTCAACTCTTAGAACGCCTGTTCACATTCGGCTGTCCAAGTGAAGTTCTTCCCTCCTTTAAGAGTTTTGAAGAAGGGTAATCACTGGTCGCCCGACCTTGCCAGGAAGCGGTGGAGCGCGGCTATGCGCCCGTTGAGGCGTTGTACCTCCTTCAGTGTTTTTGGAGACGCCATGTCGATGATGGCTTGGCATTGATCCGGGTTGGCCTCTATCCCACGTTGGGAGATCATGAAGCCTAGGAATTTGCCCCCAGCGACCCCAAAAGCGCACTTGGCAGGGTTGAGGCGCAGTCTGTAATGGCGGAGAATCTGGAAGATTTCCTGCAAGTCATCCAGGTGGTCGCCACCAGCCTTCGTTTTGACGACCATGTCATCAACGTAGACTTCGATGTTTTTGCCTATGTTGTCCTTGAAGAATCGGTCCATCATTCTTTGGTATGTGGCGCCCGCGTTCTTCAAGCCGAATGGCATGACATTGTAGCAGTAGATGCCCTGTTCGGTGATGAAGGTCGTCTTGTCGACGTCCTTGGGGTTCATCCTTATATGGTTGTAGCCTGAGAAGGCGTCGAGGAAGCTCAAAGTGGCGTACCCGCAGGTGTTGTCCACCAACTTGTCGATGCTAGGGAGCGGATGAAGGTCCTTGCGGGTCGCCTTATTCAGGTCTGTGAAATCCACACACATCCGCCATTTGCCGTTGTGTTTGGGGACCAGAACGACGTTGGACAGCCAGGTAGGGTATTTGGTTTCCCGAATGAACCTGGCCGCCAGCAGCTTGTTCACTTCATCCTTTGCGGCGAGCTGCCGCTCTAAACTCAGGACTCGCTTCTTTTGAAAAACGCCAGGGCGGTCGTCAACATCAAGGGAATGCATGACCAGTTGGGGGTCAACGCCGGGCATGTCCGACGCAGACCACGCAAAAATATCGCCGTTGGCGAGCAGGAAGTCGGATAGCCTGGCTTTCTACTGGGCGGGTAGGTCCGCGGAAATGCTCACTGTTCGCTCCGGGTGCCCGGGGAAGTGAATTTGGACAAGCGCGTCCGATGGTTTGGGGCGTGCGCCCTCGACCTAAGATGTTAGACAAGATATGTGTAAGTAAAGAGATCTTGTAATGAAAAATGATTTCATTAATTAAATAAGGCGTCCGCCATGAGTAGGTCGGAGCGTACATGGAAATGACAAAAGGGGGGCCTTAAGCATTTTAGGGGAAGGGGAAAACTGACAGAACATAACAGACATGAAATGGAAAACTGCAACTAATCTTAAGGCCGGGCGGCTAGTCCACCCATTAGAGTTAGCTGCTGATCCAAGGGGCATCAGCCACTTGTGTGGCATACCTCGTCGCGGAGGTCTGTGATTTCCGATGCGCTCGTGTCTGCATCCTCTCCAGCGGGCTCCGGGGGAGGAGAGCCTGGTTTTCCCTCCATGAACTGGCGAGTCTGGTACTCGGGGTCAATCATGACTCAGGCCAGACTTGTTGCGTAGCATCGGCGACCCTCAAGTTGATCGCCTCGGATACTCGCTGTCCCCCAGCGAGTAGGGAATTTCATGAGTAAATGAGCAGTGGAGATCACGGCTCTGAAGGCGTTGAGGCTGGAGCGGCCGAGGATGGCGTTGTAGCCGGACGGTGCGGCTACAACGATGAAGTTGACATAAATAGCCGATGTTCTGGGGGGCTCGCCATCGCCCTCCAGGGTGAGCTTAGTCTCGAGAACTCCTTCAGCGGGCGTCCTAGTCCCGGCGAAGCCGATCAGTGGCTCATTGAAAGGCTTGAGGGCGCCCAGGGGGATGCCCAAGTGTTCGAAGGCGTGGAAGTAAAGGATGTCCGAGGATGATCCTTGGTCCACCAAGATTCGCCGCACGTCAACCTCACCAATGCGTGCCGTGATGACCATGGGCTCGTCGTATTCAACGGGCTTCAGCTCATCGTGCGTGAAGGTGATGGGCGCGTGGATGTCCTCATGGGAGCGTTTGTTGCTCGTGTAGTGCATACACATGATCGACCGCATGATGTTTTTGCGGTTATGGGCGGTCTTGTGCCTGTGAATCCCACCGGAGATGGTGTTTATCACGTTCCTGGCGGGCGTCTCAGGGTGCTTGGTACCGCCGCTCCCGCTCTCGGCGACTTTCCTGTTCTTCTGATGGGAGGCGTCCCCATCAGATTCTGGCCTTTTCTTTTGTTTGTATTTGGCCAAGTGGCCGTCGCGGATCAGCTGTTCAATGGCATCTTTCAAAGAGATGCATTCATCCGTGGTATGGCCGTAGCCGTTGTGGTACCAGCAATGCTTGCTGGTGTCCCGTGGGCGGCCGGTCTTGACAGGGAGCGGCCTGGCTATCGGGAAGAAGTTGAGGGACCCACAGGCGCGCCAAATCTGTGATCTAGAGACAGTGAGAATGTGATAGGTCGTGAATTTGCCGGTGAAAGGCGTGCGCGGGGACCCTGGTGATGAGCTGGAAGGGCGGCCGTGCCTCTTCCATTTCCCGCTACCGTTCCCATTGCCGTTTTGGGTCCGGCTGTTCGACTGACTGTTCTGCATATCCTTAAGCTTACTGAAGCGGCTCTTGGAGGCGACCTGGTTGTCCTCCTTAAGTATGAAGTCACGGACTTGCTTCAGCAACGCGTCCAGGGTCTTCGGGTTGGCGAGCGCCAACTCATTGGAGACGTTTCCCGGGCGAAGGCCCTGTTTGAAGGTGTGAATGGCCACGCTGTCTTCCACCTCATGACAGCGCTCGGAGAAACGCTTGAGGAAGTCTCGGAGGCTCTCGCTGGAGCCTTGGATGAGGTCTGCCATAATAGTTGACGGTTTCTTGTAGACAATGCTGGTGGAAAAGCGCTTGAGAAAGGCGGCCTCCAGCTCATCAAAGCTGTTGATAGAGTAATCCGGCAGGCGGGCATACCAGTGAAGTCCTTCCTGGCCGAGTGTGGTGGGAAAGAGTTTGCATTTCTTTCCCTCTGTGAGGGACGCCAGCTGGACGTTCGCGTGGAACGCCTTCAGGTGCAGGTTTGGGTCTGCGGCTGGCTCATAAGGCGCCATTTTGACGGGCATCTTAAAGCCCTATGGTACAATATCACGCTGGATGGACAAGGTGAAGGGTCCCTTCTGGGGAATAAAGGTGCCCGGCTCATCCTCGAAACCAGTGGCGGACGCGTTGTCTTGGGCCGAACCAGCTGTTGTGTTTCGGCGAGCGGGATTCGACCCTTGAGGTGTCCCTGTTGGTGTGCTGTGGACAAAGAGACTCTGGAATTCGCGACGAAGAGATTCCGTCTGTTCCTTCATCATTCCACGAAAGATGGACATGATGTCCATAGCTTGGAAAGTTTGGCCCGTGGCACCCATCCCGGTTGTAGGTGGCGCTACCCGAGAGGGTTCTCCCTCTTCGCGATGTTCCTCCTGTTCTTGGTCCTCTTGAGATCCAGGGGCGTGCTCCTGGGAGTTAGAGGGATCATCCAAAAGGGGATCGCGAAGGGAGTCGTCGTGAGCCATAGCAAAGTGAGAGTCACCTAGTTCAACGAGGTAAACGTTGGTGAGTTAGCTTTTGTAAAAAAGCGAGAAAAGGCGAGCGTGAGAGCTCGTTGAGTGGAGCAGGTGAGGAGGTGAGTTCCCCACAGACGGCGCCAATGATAAACTAGAAAATGGATTGCACTTACCTAGTTCAACGGATGTAGGCTGCAAGAGCGAGTTGATCGTCCAAGTATCTGCAAGAACTTCACAGGGGGGCCCTGCGAAGAATACTCTGACACTCAAGTTAGTATATGAGAGATATGAGAGTGAGAGAATTCTGTGAGGCAAAGAGTAGCTAACCTTAGACTATTGAGTTGAGCTCTATTTATAGAGTAGGGGGAGAGTGGTGGTCAGCGCGCGGGGCGCACCACGTAGCCAGGCACGATCTCCACCAGCGGAGGTGGTGGAGACCGAGATTTGCGGAGCAAGGCAATCGTGGGTGATTGCGTGTCGTTTCGCTTGGCGGGCGCCAGGAGACTGGAGAACGTGGGTGTGACTAAGGTCGTGACCCACGATCTCCCTCAGCGAAGTTTGCGGGACAAGGCAGTCGTGGGTGACTGCATGTTAGTCCGGAGGCGCGCGCTGTGAACCAGGGTGGAGCACGGCCGCCTCTAATGTTTGGAGGGCACTCGAATGGCTCAAGTGCGCCTTGACAGGTTTGGAGGGGAGAGGGGGTCCGGTTCGAAGGCTACTTAGGCGTACGCCCAAATAGTGATGTATCAAGAGATATAACATTTAAAACAAATTCCAATCAACAAAATACTTCTAAAAATAGTTTTTAATCAATAATAAATACTCATTTAACATTCAAATTCAAAACATATAATCCCAAAAATAAATATATAATTGAAAATACTAAAGTGAGAATTTTTGTATATTATCAAAATACCTAATTAAAAATCGTATAAATTACAAAAATGGTCCTTATTCAAAAATTATCCCAGCGAAGAAAGAGAAAAAGGTTGAAGCAGCTTGAAGCTCTTAAACCATCATAAACACAAAATTGTACTTTTCTACTTTTGTTTTGGCCAAATGCTTTTATTGAACCTTAATAAAGTCCAATGGTTTAATAAGATGAACCCTTGATCTATATATTAATTATTTTTGGAAAATATTCATTGTTGTGAGCACTACATTTTATTCAGTTTTTTTTTTTTAAATAAGTATGATGTAAATAAAATAAATTTTATTGTGCCAAAAGGAAAATTAAAGAAAAAAAAGGAATATTGAAGAACCCAAATTCATTCTAAAAAAATGGAAAATGCCCAACGAAACTTTTTTTTATATAGAAAAAAAAACAAAAAGAAAGAGAAAAGGCTTAAAAGTTTAATGAAGCAAAATGCATAAGCACACTTGCACTATTTATCATCATCTTGCTCCTCCATTGACACGCAGGACTTAATTGCAAAGTGGGAATTCAGGCATGAGATTGTGCAAATCTTGAACAAATTGGAATGAGAGAGATGTGGAATCATACTCAAAATAAAAACGGGAGTAGATCTGCTCAATTATGGGAATGATAAAGTATGGTGAAGTATGAATCTCAACCATTCATTCCTTCAACCATCATCATTGGGAACAAAACTAGAAATAGAATGGATGGTTGAGATTCATACTTCACCATACTTTATCACTCCCATAATTGAGCAGATCCACTCCCAATAAAAACCTTCTTCAATCCATTATTTGAGATTGGAAATCCGAGTGAAAAAGGAAGCAATTTTTGGAAAGGGACAATATCATGATTGAATTTTCGATGTCGAAATTAATTCACGTTTCGGTTATTTCCCCTGCAAATTGAAATTATGAAAATACTCAAAATGGATAAATTTAAGTAAAAATGGAGAAATTCTCTAAAGGCGATCCAAATTTGAGGATTTTTTCATGACTTCATAAGAGTAGGGACCAAGTTGCACTTGGTTGAAAGCCTTCTGGGTTCCCTTTCCTGCACTTTTCCATGTAGAAGCTTTTAGTCCCCAGTGGAAATGATTGTGGGGATCTGATCAGCCCAAAAGTGAACAAGTTATTTGGCCTTATCAGCGAGAAAATATCAAAAAGCACAAGATGATCTTGTGACGTTGGATGAGCCGCCGCCGCAAGGGAGGTAAATCCCGCGACGCAAGCATTTGAGAGAAATATGATGTCAGCAAGTAAGCTTCCATCGCAATATTGTGTTACGCCGTCTCTTGAGCCAACGACCCAAGTAGGAAATCTCGCGGCACAGATTAATTCGAAGCATTAGAGTATATTTTGGACGGCTAAGATTCAAGATACGAAAATATAATCGAAATATCGAAGATATTTCAATGCGCCTTCGTGTTGGGCCGCCGGCGCAAGCAATGGTCCAAGTCCAAAATTGTTCCTTGCTTTGCGGACCAAGCACACTACTCAAGACCATAAATAGAGCTCGACATTCCACATCACAATTCGCTAATTCACCAATTCCCAATAGAGAAACGCCCCAGCACCTCAACTGGCGGCAGAGTAGAGTAGAGTAGAGTAGCTATCAATAGGTCTTCCTTGATGAGAGCCTAAACGTTCTTCATCCTAGAGGAGCATCATGAAGGAAGCCGAAGTTCATCGTTCTTCATAGTCCAGGGAGTTGTTGTTTAATTATGCTTGTTCGTTAATTGTTCTTAGATCTAAGTGTTTTATTTCCAAAGTACAATTATATGTTTGGATTGATAGTTCATAACTTTGTTAGGGAATGAGACCTTGATATTCCTGGAGTCTATCTCTCTCACGATTAATAAAGTTGTTCTTTTAGGGTTTGCTAAGGAGTGTTCTATTTATCTTAGAAATATAATTAGAATTGTTCTTATATTTGTTTATTGTTCCGATGTGGAAATCATATAGATTGCCCCGAAGAGCTTTGACAAACTGCTCATAACCTAGATCACATGATTGAAATGTTCAAAATTATAACTCACAAAATATGTATTTTATTGTATGCATATTTATTTACTTTTTGCATGAAACCACCTAGTTCCATCTCTAACTTGTAAGTTGTCACTAAACAAACATAAGAGAAAAAAGAGAAGACATGACTTTGAAATTGGTTTGAGAAATTATTGTTCTAAATATTTCAAAACTAACATTTTAACGAAATTTGGTGATTAGAAATGACTAAAATTCTATTTTAGTACCTAAATATTTATTTCTTAACAATTTGGTCCCTCTTAGATTTTTCTTCCCAAGTTGGTCCCTCATAATTTGTTCGATCATCAAATTTAATCATTTTCCATCAATGGTTGACCAAACAAAAATCTCTCAACCAATGAGATATTTCCACCAAAAAATCAAAACCATATCAAAAGAATTATGAATGTAAATCTTATAAACCATGATTATAGATAATCTAAAATAAATAATATACATTAATTTATGTCAAATTTAAATTAATTTGTGAAGATTATTGTTGAAATTACAATTAAAAAGTGGGGTAAATTACAAAAAAGGTACCCGTGGTATGACCAAATCTCACATTACTACTGTGTGATTTTTCGGGTATCACTTTAGGCACCTAAGCTTATCGACATTAAGCAGTTAAGGTACTTGTGGTTTTTTTCCGTTAATTTTAACGAAAAATGCTAGAGTGGCGCTTACGTGACTCAATAAAAAATCAATTTTTTTTTTTCCAAAAACTACCAGATAAGTTTCTTTTTGGTTATAAAACTATTTTTTGTTCTATTTTGATCCTTAAACTTTCACATTTGTTTTCTTCTTGGTCCCAAAAATATGATTTCATGTGGTTTATGTCGTTATTTTCCTCTAAATATTGAGATGATCATAAGCCAGATTTTGTCCGGACTCGAGACTCGACCTAATTAGACTTGGGTTGAGCCAAGCCAAATTGGGCCACTTTATTTTTAAAAAAATCATGTTTTTTTTTATTTATCTCATTTATTTATTTTATGTATTTTTTAACTTGTATATATTGATAAAAAAACTAATTATGTATGAATTTATTGATGTTTATATTAATAAAAATATTTAATTTGATTTATTTATTAAAAAATATTAATTAACTTGAAATTAAGTTTATATTATATTTATATTTAATAAAAAAAAAATATGACTATACCTCCGATCGAGCCTTGTTTAGAAGTGCTAGACTCAAGACCCTGCCTGAAGTGCCCCGACGAGACCGTGTTTTGTTCACCCCTACCCCAATATGTAATAATAAGTGAGTTGATAAAGAGATAAAGAAAACTTTTCATTCTTAATCACAGTTGGAGATAAATTGGTGGTTGATTTTTATCTTTAATTTATGACTAAGAATAATGATGAAATTCTAATAAAAACACATGTCAGAGACCAACGCAGAACAAATGTGAAAGTCTGGGGACAAAAATGAAACTAAAAATTGTTTTTATAATTAAAATAAAACTTACCCCATAATTTGAGGAGAAAAAAAAAATGAGATTTTAACCCTAGTGGAAACCGATGGCTAAGATGCAAGAGAAATCAACGGCTAGCATGCAATAGAAACCAACAGCTCTGATACATTGGAAACCAACAGCTAAGATATGCCACATTAGCATTTTTTCATTTAAATTGATGGAACAAAACCTCACCAGGTACCCTAACTACTTAACGGCGAGAAGCTCAGGTACTCAAAGTGATACATGAAAAACCACACAGCAACAATGTGAGATTTGGCCATACCACGAGGTACATTTTCTGTAATTTACCCTAGAAAGTGTTTGAATAAAATATATTTTGAATTAGAAATTTGTTTGATATGAATTTTGAGTTCAAAATTTATCATATGAAATATTAATGGTGATAAAACTTTGGCAAAAGTACTAATTTCGTCCCCAAACTTTACACCAATTGTCAATTTCGTCTCTAATCATTTTTTACGGTCAATTTCGTTCCCAATGTTTTATATTTTGGTCAATTTTATCCTTTTGACTAACTTCTCTCAACAAATTAATGACAGACTACATCATGTTTTTCAATCTGTATTAAGATTTGAGTTTTTTTTTCTATCAATTTTATATTACATATGATTAGCTACCAGATTTTGTCGTTAATATTTATCTAAACTAAGAGCAAGAGATAAAATTGATCAAAATGTGAAACATTGGGGACGAAATTGATTGTAAAGAAAGATTAGGGATGAAATTAACAATTCATGTAAAGTTTGAGGACGAACTTAGTGCTGTTGATTAAAAAATTATTAAATTAGAGATACAAAATTAAAATTAAATTTGATAAATGATAGTTCTTTGATATTTGCATATAAAAAATTGAAACAAGACCAAATTTCTACGTTTGACAATGAAAAAAGCTAATTGTAATGAGCAATGTTTGAAAAATCGGACCGGCTGAACTGGGAATCCTCCAGTTGTTCAGTGCGACCACACACAAAACCCCCTTGTCTAAGAACCAGTAAAAATTCGATGGCTAACCTGTTGAACCAGCCTTCTTAAATTATTATATTTTTATTTTATTTTATATACTTAAAGGTCAAATGTTGGAGAATATTGACTATGAAATTAGAGAAAGTAATCATAAAATATCATTTTTTATAAATTTAATATCTATAACAATCATAGCCATTCAGGCAAAAAAAAAAACAATCACAGCCATTTTGTATAGTCCAACTATACATAAAACTCAAGGATTTATTCTAGATTTATGTTAAAAGTGACATTTTATACTGAAATTAATGTTCTTCCTCTTAGATATTACTATTTAAAACATACGCTATAATTGAGTAATAGTTATCCTAAAGATAAGCCTTTACATTGCATTCAAGGATATCAACTCCCAAAACCCTTGGAACCTACTTTTTTTTTTTTGGATCCTCCTAATTGAAAATTATTTTTGTAAATTTTTCAGAGCACTTACACATAAGAGGACTATGTCATCAATTGCTTCTTCTTTCTTTTATTTCCTCCTTAATATCATCAATATCAATATAAGCCTTATTAGAATGGTCAAATAGATGATATTATATCAGCCATAATTTTTTGTCTTTTGTTTTCCTCTTAATTCATCTGCAAAACCTTAATCTCAAGATTGACGTCGACATCAAATGTCAAGATAGAGGCAAACTCTTTTCTTCTTTCCAATCACTATATTAGCCTTCATTATCAACTTCTTTTTTTTTTTTTTAATAAATTGGAATTTTGCAAAGGATTATTGACTTCTAGTGCCTTTTGAAACATTATACTACTCTTTGAATTATGTATAGAAGTATTATAATAAAGTATTATCTATAGAATAACAAAGCCCGTAAAATTGATTTTTGACGGAATGAAAAAATAAACTCAAATATAATTGTTTTTTATTTTTTAGATGAAATGAACACATTTGCACATACATAAATAAAAACTGAAATGGAATATAATAAATGCTCTAATTATGCAAATTAATTCAAGAGCTAAGGTCATATCAGAATAATTGGAATGAAATTAGTCATATATAACAATCGTTACAAATTTATTTTATACATAAAATATACATATATGATTTGTTTTCTTACAACAAAAAAAAAATTGATTTTCTTTAGCATTGGTTAGTAGTCTATGCTAAAACATAAAAACAATTATGATAATTTTTCTAAAATATGTGTCCATAAGAGTGGAAACTAATCCTAGGCCATCACTATATATATATATATATATTTCAACAAAATTATGACTTTTAAAATAAAAGGGTAAAGTACAAATTTGGTACTTGTGGTTAGCATAAATGTCACATCACAACAACTGTGTGGTTTGAAAGATTTCACTTTAGATACCTGAGATATGCATCGTTTAGCAATTACGGTACCTGTATTTTTGTTCCGTTAATTTTAAGGGAAAATGTTGGCGTGGCGCAATATTAGCCATCAATTTCCAATGTATCTTAGTCGACGTATTTTGTTGAATTTTAACCGTTGGTTTTTCTTGTATCTTAGTCATTGGTTTCCACTCCAAAGTTAAAATCTCATTTTTGGTTTTCAAACTATGAGGTAAGTTTCATTTTGGTCATAAAAGCTATTTTTTGTTTCATTTTTGTCCCTCAAACTTTCACATTTTTTCTGTTTTGATCTCCAAAATGTGATTTTATCGTAATTTTCACTGTTATTCTTAGTCATAAATTAGAGATAAAAATCAACGCCAAATTTATCTTCAATTTGTAACTAAGAATGGAAATTTCTCTTCCTCTCTTTGTCAACTCACTTATTATTACGTATTTGAGTAGGGTGAACAAAAACATAAAAAAATACATAAAATAAATAAATGAGTTAAATAAAAAATGACTTTTTAAAAAAAAAAAATTAAAGTAGCCCAATTAGGCTCGGTATTCTAACTGGGCCAGTTCTCGGGTCTGGCTCGACCATCCCGTGATCACTCCTATATTTGAGAGAGAAATTATTCATCTTAATTATTTAGGTTAAAAATCACGGTGGCGTAAACCATATGAAATAATATTTTTGGGACAAAAGACGGAACAAATATGAAAGTTTGAGGACCAAACTGAAATAAAAAATATTTTTAGGACCAAAATTAAACTTATCCCATAGTTGATGGACGAAAATTTGAGTTTTCACTGAGTCACGTGAGCATTTCCCGTTAAAATTGACGAAACAAAACCACATGTACCATAATTGCAAAACGACGCATGCTTCAGGTACCCAAAGTGAGATTTTGGCCAAAGTCCTATTTTGGTCCCTCAGTTATTTTTCGTTTCATATTGGTCCCTCAGTTATCCAAAACATGTCAAAGTTGGTCCCTCTAACGTTTTCCATCCATTTTCCGTTAAAAAAGAGAAAAAAATAAACTTTCATCCCCAAAAGTTTTATTTTCTTATATTAAAGTCCTTTTCTTTTTAAAATAGGATCAAAACGTAAGAAAAGGAAGTAAATTAAGATTTTAAGTGACTTTACCCAAAAACAAAAAATCTCTCTCTCTCTCTCCACCGTTTTCCAGTAACGGAGGTGGGTGATTTGGGATTCATCGGAATCGATATCAAAAGTGGCGACCTCGTCAACGCATCGGAATCGATCTCAAAAGTGGCGACCTCGTCAACGCATGGATCGAGTACGATAGTTCAAGCAAGGCCTTTAGCATCGGGATTTCCTAGTCAAATCTCAAACCCAAAGACCCTCTTTTGTTCTTCAACCTTGATCTAGATCAGTACGTTGATGACTTCATGTATCTGGGTTTCTCTGCCTCCACGCAGGGTAGTAAAGAAATTCACAGCCTCCAGTGGTGGACCTTCACCTCTTCCTTTGACTCATCTTCATCGGCGGCGTCGCCACCTCCAACTGTCACTTTAATGAACCCAACCGCTAATTCCGTGGAGTCGCACTCACCGCCTCCATCATTAGCCCCTTCTGATTCAGCCCCAGCCACTCAACAAAAGGACAGTAAATCTTCGTGTTCAATGGATCCCAAATCACCCACGTCCGTTACTGGAAACGGTGGAGAGAGAGAGAGATTGATTTTGTGTTTTTGGGTAAATTCAATTAAAATCTTAATTTACTTCCTTTTTCTACGTTTTGATCCTATTATAAAAAGAAAATGACTTTAATATAAGAAAATAAAACTTTTGGGGATGAAAGTTTATTTTTCCTCTTTTTTTAACGAAAAATTGGATGGAAAAAGTTAGAGGGACCAACTTTGACAAGTTTTGGATAACTGAGGGACCAATATGGAACGAAAAATAACTGAGAGACCTATTTGGAACAATGAGCATAACAGAAGGACCAAAATAGGACTTTGGCCTGAGATTTTTAAACCAAACGGTAGTGATATAAGATTCAGCCTAACCACAGGTATCTAATTTGTAATTTACTCTAAAATTAAAGTTCAAAAACTTTTTAATGTCTTTTAGGAAGTGTATTATGCTGGTTAAGAGAACACTAACTTGAGTTTCTAATTGTTGGGTAGTAATATTAATTGGTAAAATAATTAAAATTTGTACATAAAATCTGTAATTTTGAAAGATAAAAGCATAGTGTAAAAAACCGGACCGGCAATTGACGCGGCGAAGGGCTCGGGTCACTGGTTCAATGGTTCAACCGCTGGGTCACTGGTTCAACCGGTTAAGCCGGTTTACTTAAAAAATACATTTTTAAATATACATATTCATCAAATACACGTTAATATCTTACAATAATTTAAATATAAAGTAAAATTTAAACATAACCATACGTCCATCACATATAATAAGTGGTAAATATTTAAGTCACACTACATAAAACTTAAATTTAAAACATAACCACATCAAACAAGTCTTGAAACTAAAAATTAATTGCATTAAACAAGCTACAAATTGAAAAACATATAATAGCTAATTTAATTTAGGGTAAAATACAGGAAAGGTACCTGTGGTTTGGCCTAATTCCACATCTATGACGTGTGGTTTCAAATGTTGCACATTAGGTACCTGTGTGTTTCGCCGTTAAACAGAAGCAGTACTTGTGTAATTTTCTGTTAATTTTTTGATGGAAAAATCATGTGCCACTCACGTGCTGGATTAAAACGCTTTGTCCGAATCCTAATTCTCATTTTAACAAAAAAAAACCCTAATTCGCCCCTAATATTTTCTCCCTAATTTGCCCCTAATATTATCTCCCTAATTCGCCCCTAATATTTTCTCCCCTATTCGCACACCACAAACCCTAAGTTATAGTCTCGCTTTCTTCCCCATTCGCGCACCCACAAAGCCAAGTTCACAGTTTCGCTTTCTTCCCCATTCTTGCACCCACAAACCCTAAATTCGTTCCATCATTCCCCTTTGCATACGTGATTCGTTCCACGGAAACCCCATTTGCACGATTTATTGGAATTTTTCGACGACAGTGAATGCGGTATGTGGTTCGAACTGTGCATTGTTTATTTGTTTCAAGAATGGTTTGTCCATGTGCGATTTTATGGATTTAATTGATGGGTTTGTCTATGTGTGTGTGGTGAACGATTTTATTGGGAAACTTTGTCAGTTTGTGTTTGTTTTTTGTATGAAGTGGCAATTTCGGTTTACTTTATGAGTTCTGTAGGCTTTGTGTTTTGTGTTATTGCTATGCATGTGCTGGAGATTCCTTTAAAAATTGACTGATTAGGGTGTCAATGAGTGGTCTTGTTATGCTATGTATGCTTTATTATATGGTATGTTACTGACTATGCTATGCTGGAGATTCCTTTAAAAATTGACCGACAGGAATTGTGTGTATTGTGGTCCCAAGTGTTTTGAGTTGTTTATATAAAATTCAATTGTGTGTTATTAAGTATCTGATAGTGGTCCCAACCTTTTTATATAATTTTAGTTGTTTATATATGATTCATTAAGGGAATTTTAGTTGTTTATTGATAGTGGTTGTTGTGTTCCCAACTTTTTTATATATAATTAAGTGCTGATGTTGACTATTTGGTCTCATTTTTAATGTTTTCTTTATTTTGACAATGAAATGTTGACTGTTTGGTCCCTTTTAAGTGCTGATGTTTACTGTTTGGTCCCATTTTTAATGCTTTCTTTATTTTGACAATGAAATGTTGACTGTTTGGTCCCTTTTAAGTGCTGATGTTGACTGTTTGGTCTCATTTTTAATGTTTTCTTTATTTTGACAATGAAATGTTGACTGTTTGGTCCCTTTTCAGTGCTGATGTTGACTGTTTGGTCCCTTTTTGGTTGTAGATGACCATAACTCATTTTGATATAGAACTACATCATGGTGGACATATATTATTCTATAATGATGACCCACAGAGACCATATTATAATGGTGGCTATTGCACAGTTCATCTTCAATATGATAAAGGCCACATTTCATACTTTGAGTTAGCCTCACTGTGGGAGCAGTTTAATTACCATAAGGATGCACGGATGTTTGGGTTAGAACCTGGTGGAAGACCAAGTGAAGGCTTCTACAAATTAGAAGATGATGATGACGTGATCCCTTGGGTAGATCTTCATGAAGAGTTTGGATGCCCACAACTAGTTGTATATGTAGATGGGTGTGCTATTGTGGAAGAAGAAACTGTTGAAGAGTTCACAGTTGTGGAATGTGTACAATATGAAGACGAAGATGAGGAGGAAGCTGAGGGTGGAGAAGATGATGATGAGCATACACAGTATCTGAAAGAGACACTTGAGAATCTAGAGGATGAAGACATATTTGGTTCATCAAGGGCAAATGTTGAGAACACTAAAGATAGGGAAAATGGTGAGAACAATGATGCAGATGTAGAGGTAAATGCTGAAGACCTAGGCAGTTTGGAATTAGCAAATCTTGGTGATAACTCTTCTCTTCCACCTGAATTTGAAACAAACCTTGATAATGTTGATTTTGGTGAGTTCTTTGAGAAGGGTTTGAGTGATGGAGAAATATATAGTCCAATTAACTCAGATGAGGAGGGACCTTCTTTGAAGTGGCCACAGTATAATGAGCAAACTATGGCAAAAAATCCACGGTTAGAGGTAGGCATGGAGTTTAAGAATGCAAAGGTGTTTAGGGAGGCCTTGACCGAGTATTGTGTGATTGAGGGTGTGGATTATATATGGAAGATTAATAGGCCAGAACGACTTTCAGCCCACTGCATCCAGAAAACTTGTCCATGGAGAATTTACGCTTCCAATAAAGGTGTTAACAACACACTACAAATCAAGTCATTCTTCCCAAATTGTACTTGTGGAAGAACATTCAAGAATGGTCATGTGGACTCAAATTACCTAGCCAAGAGGTTTGCTGACGAATTCGGGGAGAATCCTGAGTGGAGCGTGTTAAATGTGAAGAATTCAGTGAGGAGGCAGATTTGTGTTAATATTTCAAGAGCAAAAGCTTATAGGGCCAAAAGAAAAGTAAAGGAGGCAAAGGAGGGATGCGAAGCTATGCAATATGAAAATCTGAGGTCCTATGCTGAGACTTTAATAAAGAGAGACAAAGGGACTTGTATAAAAATTTAGTGTGAAGGTGAAGGTGAAGGTGAAGGTCAACATCAACATGGAGGTGGAGGTCAACATCAACATCAACTTCAGAAGCCGGCACATCTTCACAACCTCAGCCCACTCAAAGGCAAGCCCGCACATCTTCACAACCTGCGCGATTTCAAAGGTGAGCCGGCACATCTTCACAACCTCAGCCCACTCAAAGGCAAGCCCACACATCTTCACAACCTCAACCCACTCAAAGGCAAGTCGGCACATCTTCACAGCCAACTTCATCTACTGGACCTCGAAAATCATCCAGAACAAGTTCTCAAGCTCAAAAACTTCCCCCAAAGAAGCAACACCCTCAGCCTGCGCAACTTAAGACTAAAAATACTACAAGTCAGCAATATAAGGTAACTGAAATCTGTACATGTATGCTTATTAATTGATGTCATTGCTATGGTCTGTACTGAAATGAAAATGGCTTTCTTCTATAACATTGACAACATTGCTGTCTTCTCCTCTATGGTCTGTCCTTGTCTCTTATTTGTGGTCTTCATAATCATATCATCTCTGCTTCAAGTTTCAGTTAATCCCATTCTCTTTGTAGTTAGTTCATCTTGTGTGCTGTAAATGTGTTGTAAATGTACTTCAGTACATATTTTTTCAGTTTATAACAGAGTAGCATGGAAATTAATAATAGTAGTGAGAATAGTTTGTGATTAGTAGTGAGAATAGTTGGAAATCTTTTACTTTGGGTCTCGAAGTTACTAAACAAATCATGGCATAGCTCATTTGCATTTAAATTTCTAATTAATGACTTTGAATGGGCGTTTTCTTTCTTTTTTCGTCATTGTAGCCTCCTGCACCTGCACCTGCTGCTGAAACTTCAAAAAGAGCAGCTCACTTAGCACCAATAGGATGTACCATTACAACAAGAAGAGCAGCATTGTTAGCAGCAGGACCAATGACGAGGAGCAAGAGCAAGAGTCCATTGAAGAAAAAGATGAAGTTGTAGTGTAGTTAACTTGATGACTGATTAGATGAAGATGTATTTTGCTGAAGCTTGAACTATAGATTAGCTTCATATTTTGCATGTCTTTTTGTTTACTGGATGACTGATGTATTTTCTGAAGCTTTAACTACAGATTGGCTTCATATTTTGATTGTATTTTGTTTACTTGTGTTACTCATGGATGTTATTGTACTTATGTTGTTTATGACTATTGACAATCAATCTTAAATATAGTTGAATGATTACTCATGAAGATGTGTAATTTGGGCTAAATTGCGTAGTTTTCTCATGTTTTTATGTCAATATATTTTTATCTTCTATATTTGAGAAATTGTGCAACCTTGTGAAGTGTTTTTATGATAGAGTTTTAGCAAATATCACAAGGAAAGGACCAAAGATATGAAGAAAACTGGAAATCAGGACTAAAACGCAATTTAGACGGACTGAATTGCAGTGGAGAATCAAGCCAGGGACCAAACTAGAATTTCACCGCTAATCCCAACTTGTAAAATAGTTCAGAAAATCTAAGTTAAAATTCTGGTTCTTATGCTGATATACTTGTCTATCTTGTACGAAAATAGAGAATCAATGATACACACACCTCATGAAGAGAATGGCTGAATGTGAAGAAAATAGATGAAAATAAAGGCTTATTAGGGGTTTCAAAAGGGTTAAACACGTCAAAGACTTGCGCACATGACTTTCACATGCGTTTTTTTTTTTTCAAATTTAACGGAAAATTAACAAGTACTGCTTCTGTTTAACGGCGAAACACACAGGTACCTAATGTGCAACATTTGAAACCACACGTCATTGATGTGGAATTAGGCCAAACCACAGGTACCTTTCCTGTATTTTACCCTTTAATTTAATGGTTCCCACTTCCCAAAAGAATTACAATAAATTATTTAGAATGCATTATGTAACCAAATGCATGTGTTGGCACAGTGGTATTTTCCTTCCCCTTTATGCATAGGGTACTGGGTTCGATTCCTTGCTCCAACAATTTTGTCAAAATTCCAGTCCGGTTCAATGAAGGCGGTTCACTTTCGGGTCACCCGAGTCAACGAAAAATCGGCGGTTCAACCCGGTTTGAAAGCGGGTTGATTGCAAAATGGTCTAAAGAGGTGAACCAGACCGGCTCACTGGCCGGTTCGGCGGTTTCCGGTCTGAACTGGCCGGTCCGGTCCGGTTTTTCAAACTATGGATAAAAGTCTATATATATTTTTAATTAGGATTTAATTAAATTTAGTGAAGGAAGGTTGACAATTTACATTTAAAATATACATAGTACAAAAATTAATTCAACCATATTCAAATAATCTCAAGATCGTGAATAGTTTGAATTTAATTGAGTAACTTTTAGTTTTATAATTTATAATTAGAAAGAAATGTATTTTTGGACACATCCAAAACGCATACCTATTAGACTCCTCAAAAAATTTCTTTACAATTTTGTATTTTTGTATTTCTATTACATGTTAACAAATTAAAATTTATACTCAATCCTAATCAATTTCAAGATTACATAGTGCTGGCTTTTATGCTAATATAAGATAATAATTAGTCTTCTTTATCTTATTTACTCTAACTATAACCAGTGATATATATTTTTTGTTCTATGGTGTTATTCAATAATTTATTTGGTGGATGTTGCATAAGCCTATGAGAGCATGCTGAAGACATTTAAAAATACATATTCTACCTTGTAAACATTATAACTAAAACCTTGATATGATAAAATACTAATATAGCTAAATAATTAAAAACTAAAAATACTATTGTATATAAATTGAATAAATTTTAATATTTCCATCATCATGTCAACAATATAGAACTAAATTTATTCATCTTGCAATCCTACTGTACATATTGAGTGTCTTGATGGACAATAATATAGGTAATATAAATCAAGAAATTGCGGGATAGTTATTAACTCATAAATGTTGGCATATAATTAACATATGAATGTTTAGTTAAATGGAAAACATTACATATAATAATGGTGACCACATTTCCTGACATAGATTACCACATTGCTTGTGTGTTTTGATACACTCCCATGACAAACAAATGATCTTAGTACTCACCAACAAATTAAACTCGAGTGCATTACGCCATTATCCTTAAAAATATTAGGCAACCAAGATTTTTCTTTTTTTGGTGAGTTACCAAGATCCTTAATTTAATTATGAATTCCAGTGATCAGTATTCAATTTATTTCATTTGTGAAAATGTCACGACCCCCATCGCGAAATGGGAGCACGTGACCGGCACGAACATGGGTCTATCCCATGCCGTAAGCCTACCCACAATTAACCCGTATGAAAGAAAACATAACAACAACATAATGATTCACTGAATACACGATTATACTTAACATTACTTAATCATACATGATTCATCATTCACTTGCACACTTCCATCAATCTATCAATTTAAAATATCATCTATCAATACAACCACGTCTCAAAATATCAATTAAAAATAAAATGCCACATTAATTTATCACATCAGTGGATCATACAAATATCAAACCAATCCCCAAATCTCCTTCCTAAGTACTAGTGGAGCTGACAGTTTAGATTTTAAAACAATTGTTACTCAAAGAATAAAATACCCACACGAACGATGACGTGGGCTTCTGGATAACTCTCTCACGGAGCATAGGTAACACTTGTCCTACACCTGTATCTGAAAAATGTTAAACGAGGGGTGAGTCGAAACTCAGTGAGCGGCTAACCCATCCCAGTCGTGGTGTAGGGCACCACCACGTAGGGAAAAGGGTAGCCAACAAGCCATCAATTTCAATAGTCCACTATCCATAATAATATAAATGTAACTGCATCAACTTAACATAGACAATAATTTGAACATATACAGGTACAAGGCAGGAGATAAAACAATGAAGAAAAATTTCCAAATTTCAAAGAGAGCGAAGTAAGAATCACATTTATCTAGGAACATTGCAGTAAGAGATTTTCCAAGGATTACAAGTACCTAAAAACGATCTCAATTAAATAAAAGTTTATCAATTTAAAGGAAGAGTAGGTGAGGATCCATTTTTA
>QANZ01017265.1:0-24246 GCA_003254925.1 Chamaecrista fasciculata
TTAATTTGGGTATGCTTCATTTGTGACATGCGCCCTCCACAACACAAATTAATAGATCAACATTTCTTTCATTTGTTCTATGCGCCCTATGTTGGAGCTTTAAAAAAATTAAATTTTTGCATGTTTCATTTGTTGATAGCCTTGCGTTGTGAGTGTTCTATCCGATGAAATTTTTGAATGTTTCATTTGTGGGTAGCGCCTTGTGCTGCGGGTGAAAAAATTAAATTTTTGAATGTTCCATTTGTGGTTGGCGCCTTGTGTTGTGAGTGAAAATATTAAATTTTTAAATGTTCCATTTAAGGATAGCGCCTTGTGTTGTAGAAAATTAAATTTTTGAATGATTCATTTGTGGATTCCGCCTTGTGTTGTGAGTATTAATTTTTCATGTTTCGTTCCTTGATAGCGCCCTGCGTTTTGTTGTTATCCACTTTAACTCATGCGCCCTATGTATATAGAGATCAGATGAACAGTGAAAATGACATATTTTGCTGAATAGTTTAAAATAAAATACCTGCCCAATAATACTTCAGAAAATAAATATACTTTTCACTTTTCTTACCATATATCTCATAGACCATAGTCCAATATTTTTATAAAAAGTTTTATCGTCGGTCTTATTTGATCTAAATATATGATATCAATTTTATACTTGACCCAAATATATGAAATCGATTATGTCACTTGACTAAAAAATATAAGACTAATTTTGTAATATGAACAAAAGATATGAAACCAAAAGTGTAACACATCATCAAATCTGCAACTTAAGCAAAAGATATGGGACTAAAAGTGTAAAAAAAAAGTTATGTAACTAAATTGAGACCTTAGCAAATATTATAGAACCAAAAGTGCACAAGTGCACTTTAACCTTTTTTTTTTAGAAAAACATTAATTAATTTTTCGTTTCATTTCCCTCCTCATTACTTGAATTTGCAAATGCACCTCAAATTAAATATTTTAAATTATACGAGTTAACTGAGTTAGAGAGAAAGGATGAAAGGACTCAGCTGGATGTAAAATCTCCTCTCCTCTTGTTTTAATTTTAATTGTAAAAATACCTTTACAAAATTTATAGTATATTTTTCAATCTCATAAATCGAAGGAATGATACAAAAAGAATGGCTTTTAAAATTGTAGGGATAACAGAGCTACAAATATTTAAGAAACAATGATATATTTCCTTGAGAGGAAAAATCCCTGATATTCATATATTAAATAGCGAACAGAACCAAATAAAAAATGGGAAAAATCGCTTTTTGGTCCTTAAATTTAATGTTAGTTTTTAATTTTGAGGATAAAATTAAAAATTGATATAAAATTTAAATACCTAAAAACTACTTTTATCCAAAAATATCTATCATATATTAAACGGATATCTTGTAACATCTGAAATTAATCACGCGATAGTGTATCCTGCGAGGCATTAGTTGCATTTCATTATCTTTTCCTGTGAGCATCTAAATTTAATGTTCACTAGTATAAGATTATCTATTCCTAAAATTTTAATTTTAAAATATGATAGCCATTAGCTGCATTTGATTTTCAAATACTCAAATAAGTAAAAATAAATAGAAGCCGAAAATGAGTACCCATAGACTCATTTATCAAAACAAACTGAAATGAATACGGATCTAAGCTCAAAAGTTCTGAAAAACGGTACACTAACGAGGTTGGGGGCATAATTGAAATTAACGTTTCATATTGGGGGCATAACTAACACAAATGAAATGTTAGGGGCATAACTGAAAATCACTACAAACGTTAAAGTCACGAAAGAGTGTTTTGTCTTAACCGACCGTCATACAGTTTGAAGGCTCACTACTCATTTTGAAAATGGAAAACAGATGACAGCTAATATATAATTTTAGAATGTTGATGATAAAAAAAAAATTAATATAATATATATTTTCGGTGTAGGAGAAAAATATTATAGCAAGTGATATGACCCATATTGGTTCTAAGTTCTAACTTCTAAAAGAGCTCCTATATTAACAAAATAAAATTGTTTGTATATAAAAATAAAGTTAAAATTTAAAGGTTTCGTCTAAGCCTTGGCTCTTTTTAATTTGGAAAGGCGGTGCCAACGCAAAAAAAGTGGTCACATTAAGAAAACTAAGTAAGACATAAATTTAACAATATTGGTAATACTAATAAGTGCCCTTTAGGCATTTGATAAAATGCATTAATTGCATTCTAAAAATAAAATTTTAATTTTGAAAATGTAAATTTACCTCAAAATTTTAAAGAAACAATAATGCACCTCAGAATTTTCATGTAAAGGGACAAAAAGTTATTGTCTTTTTAAAATTTTAAGGTAAATTTATATTTTCAAAATAAAAATTTTATTTTTAGAGTGCAATAATGCACCTTAACAAATGCCCTAATAAAATAAAATAACCTCATGCTCCAAGAAATATATATATCATTATTTGAAAAGAAAAAATACCAGGCAACCCACCTCAAAAATAAAATACATCCAAATCTCTTGCACTATAAATATATACATTATATGAGATCTATACAATCATGAGAAAATAAAGAAAAATGAGAAGATATGCAACACACTCCTAGAAGGCTTGAAGTATGTTGAGACTTGATTGATAATGATATGCCTATTTTTGGGCTGGGCCTTCTCATTCAAGTCGCAACCTAATTTTGTACATCTTTTCAACATAAACTAATTTTTGTCATGGTTCCATCCCATCATCTAGACCTTAGATAGTACACACACATGCTAATTGCTACTAATTTATCATACTACTCTCTAGCCCAGTTAGGTATCAATAAATTATTCTACTTTCTCTTACTCTTACACGAATAAATTATTTTTTGTCATTATCATACTTATAGTATTGTGACTGAAATTCTTATACGAGTTAAAAGTCACACACATATATAGATATATATCGAGCCATGAGCGTATCTATACTATACAATATACATTGAGAATGACAAATGACAGCTAGCAATATAAAGTTTTGTCAATTTTCTTTTGGACTTGTTTTTTTTAATTTCTATTTTCCTATACATTTTAATTAATTTAATAAGAGTATTGTTTTTTTTTCAAAAACCATAAATTATTAAAAGAGCGCTATTAATTCCCTCGAAATGTGTTGTGGAAGCCATAAATTACTTTCTTTTTCATAGAATACGCCATAAACTACGAAACCGGATCCTCGGCAGTCCAAAGAGCGTGCAGTCTCTGCATTTTACTCAATAACAACCGTCCATTTATTGAGCCGTCATGATTATGCCACGTGTTCACAAATATTGAAGCAACGCACCATTCCATTCCTAGGCAGAGAAGCACGAACACAATAACCATCCTCTCTTGGCATCCGTTGACGGCGACGGCGTTCTCCTCGCGGTCCGACGACGGCGGCGTTTTCATCCACCTCCGGTGACGACAATGGCGGCACCACCGTCCTTCCTCCCTTGGTAAACAGCAGCCTATCAATTTCCACTAAGTACTCAATATAACTATTAGTCTGCGTTTTCTTATGTTTTCAGTTTCTATGAAGCTACTAATAATCCTAAAACCTTCAATAGAACAGCCAAGGAGTCCTTAAAACTGATATGGATTAAAAATTACTAATCTATTTGAACTTTGAATGAAAGTAATTATGTAATTCTATTTTCAGTTTGGTTGTGTATAGTTGTTTGGTAGCCTCCTTAGAAAATTTCAGTCTTCAGATTCCAAGGGAGAAAGGACGGTGGTGAAAACGCCGCCGTTGCCGGAGGGGGGGTGAAAACGCCGCCGTCATCGGACTGCGAGGAGAACGCCGCCGCCGTCAACGATGCCAAGAGAGGATTTTTTTGTTCGTGCTTCTCTGCCTAAGAATGGGTTGCTTCAATATTTTTAGACACGTGGCATCATCTTTGACGGCTCAATAAATGGACGGTTGTGATTGATTAAAATGCAGAAACTGCACACTCTTTGGACTGCTGAGCATCCGGTTCCCATAAACTACTTTATTGGACAGCATTATTGTCACCATTATTTGAACTCACATCTGGTGGTGTGTTATGGAGAGACGCACGAGGATGGAGTGGAGAATGATGAGATTATTGACGTTAACAATGTTGGTGTGGTCAACTAATTCTGCATTATTATGGAACCAAACTCAGCATTCGGAACTAACTGATTTAACTGCACAACTCTTGAAGTCAGCCAAGCACCCTAATTTCATAGATTGGTTATGTGGGATTCGCAGGAGAATTCATGAATATCCAGAACTCGCATTTCATGAGTTTCAAACGAGTCAACTCATTAGATCCGAGCTCGACTCGCTCGGCATACCGTACACGTGGCCGGTCGCCACCACCGGCGTTGTGGCTTCTGTTGGCTCCGGCCGACATCCCTGCTTTGCTCTCAGGGCTGACATGGACGCTCTCCCTATTCAGGTTCCTAATTTTCTCTTTTAACGCCTAATCATTTCTAAGATTATTTATTTATTTATCTATTCACTTGCTTGTGATGAAAATTGTTCAATCTGAATCGACAAATGGGTTGAGTTCTAGACGAAGCATATAATTTATCTAACTGAAATAAATTAAAAAGAAAAGGTTCGATTGGCTCTGTTTTCTACCAATATTGGAAAGATGAAGAGTTAGATTAGTAGGTCAATTAGAGGATTAAAATAAACCAAAACCACGATCTACTTAAATGCTGATAAAATTGTGTATATATTGGCCAAAAAAAAGAAGATAAAATTGTGTATATAATATTAGACATATATTCACGTGAAGAGTTTCTAAATTCGTAGAAAAAACAAAAGAATTCAGGAAGAAAAATATAATATACATCAATTGGGGTTATAAAATAACACTTATAATTTATGACGTTTTTTTTTTTTTAATTTTAAAATTTATTTTTTATTAAAAAAATCTTTTATGAACATAAATCTTGTTCAGGTAAATTTCTAAGAAAAAGAAAAAAATTACAAAAAAAGTTAAAATATAGATTTTTTTTAAGAAGTTCAATTTTTTAGCTTCCACTCAAAAAACTTGTAAAAGCTATTATTTTGGTTTATTTTATTAATTAAAAGTATTTTTGTCATATTATATCCAAACAATTATAAACTATATTTATATAAATGAAGTTATCAATTCACGTTTTATTCTCAATTTAATATCTATTTTTTTGGGGGGTAAAAAAGTTCAAAACCTATGTTTTACTAATACGTAAGGGACCAAATAGTATTTTAATCATTTAAAAAAAATAAAAATTTTGTTAGTTTCGTCCTGAGCTAGGCTCTTCTTAATTTGGAAAGGGTATTGATAGGATAATTAGAGTTCAAAAACAATTTATTTAAAAAATATAAGCAAAATAAAGTATAAAATCAACCCATTCAAAAACAATTTATACTTGTTTGACCGTCTCATTATTATTTTTTTTTATTTCAAGTCCGAATATAATGAGTTTGAAACTATGTGCTAACTCTTGAAGAGTTATTTCTTTACCCAATTAAAATTGCTAGCACATGAAGTCAAATTACATATGGAAAGTAGGTTTGAGACTAATTTGAAACACTATAAAAACATTCAAGACTAAGTTTAAACTCAAAATTGATAAAATGGGTCAGAGAGTATAATACTATATTATATCATGTGAGAGGGATATAATTTCATGGAGCAGTAAGAAAAGAAATTAATTAAATAATTTACCTGAAGATATTATTGTTTGTTTGAAAGGAAATGGTAGAATGGGAGCACAAGAGCATCAACAATGGCAAAATGCATGCGTGTGGCCATGATGCTCATGTAGCGATGCTGCTTGGAGCTGCAAAATTACTTCATGATAGGCGACACCAACTGAAAGTAAGTATTTATAAATTATTAAATATTATACACCCAACGAACACACCAATTTCAAGGCCTCCTAATTAAATTAAGAGATTAGCATAAGCTGTTGATGAGTCCCCAAGTACAATTATGAATTATTAACTCGATGTTTCAATAATTGGGCATTTGGTTTTAATTTGTTTTGAAAGGGCACAGTAAAACTGGTTTTCCAACCAGCAGAAGAGGGCAAAGGAGGGGCATACCATGTTATAAAAGAAGGTGCTGTTGATGACGTCCAAGTTATTTTTGCCTTACATGTTTCCCCAAGTATACCTGTTGGGACTGTTGCATCGCGATCTGGTCCTATAATGGCTGCATCTGCTAGATTTGTAGTCACAATACGACGACGCATAGCTCAAGCAAACCCACTAGTAGCTGCTTCCATGGCTATACTTGCACTCCAACCTATTGTTTCACGAGAAACTGACCCTTTACACCCCAAAGTAGGTTCCTTAATTACCTACTTACTGCTTAATTACCTATCTCATCTCACTCAATATTTTTACTGTTTTAGGTCATATCAGTTGGATTCGTCAAGGGTGGAATAGCTGACAACGTAATTCCGGAGGAGGTCCAATTTGGGGGAACTTTTCGAAGTTTCACTTCACAAGAGCAATCCTACATTCAACGGAGGATTATAGAGGTGCACATAATTTTCACTATATTTAACAATAACGGCATTATGTTTTAGTTGTTTTATATGACAATTGAATCAAGAATGAATGAACAGGTGGTAAAGATGGAAGCAGCAGTGGGTGGATGTTCAGGTACGGTAGACTTCATGGAGGAAAACATGAGGCCTTATCCTCCGACAATAAACGACAATGACGTGTACCAACACGCAAAGAGTGTGGGAGAAGCCATGCTTGGGAAGCAAAATGTGAAGGTTTCTCCCATGACCATGGCAGCAGAAGATTTCAGTTTTTACTCTGAGAAAATGGGAGCCTCAATCTTCGGAATTGGGACAAGGAATGAGACACTCAACACAGGGCTGTCCCTCCACTCGCCTTACTTAGCGATTGACGAGCACGCTCTTCCAATTGGAGCAGCTTTCCATGCTGCTGTTGCTATCTCCTACCTTAACCTTGCTCACCAATACCAACCTATTTAATTATCCCATACTACATAATTGCTGTGTCTCCAATTTCTTCATCTCTTGTCAAGTGTCAACCCTGTGATGCTGTCTGTATACGAGAACTGAAACTTCAGCTCAATAATATTCAACTTGATAATTGTTTTGGGACCCCCAACTCTGTAATAGGTGGCCCTAGTAGCATCGGCCCTTATCCTTAAAATCTCAAAGTTACGAAAATGATGATTGAGTTGAGATCAGACTATTGGGCCATCGAGACTTAAGTGGCACTAGCCTTTTGCTCAATTCTCGTGATTCAGGCTAAAATCTAACCAGGATCAGATCATGCCCATTAATTTGGGCCAACGTTTCATCATTTTGATGCTCTCACTAGAACCTAGCCAGAATCAGATCAACACCAGAATTATGGAATGCATATACTTACATGATCTTCATCCCACGTCATTGATAAACCTTACGAGAGAGGAAGCACCCTCACTAATATTGAAACCAAAATACTCTTACAAACATCGGCATAAATTACAGTAGAAACTTTGCCAGTTAAAACAAGATGTTCTGAACTCTACAAACGGAACCATACCTGAGAGCATGGCCAAATAAAAATTCAAGCAGCGAGTGCTGCAATTTCAGTAGCTATGCCTAAGGGCTAGCAGGGACAAAAAAACAAAAAGCGAAAACTTATGCGGAGGAAACCATCTTCCGCTCTTCCACTTAGGCTTTACCAAGCAGGCCTATGATTGACCCTTCTGCGCTTTTTAATCATGGGCATGACAAGCAAAGCGTTGTATCAAAGGATATGAGCATTTTCTCACCGCTTAGACTTCCTCACATTCTGGCTCTCACTCCTCACGTCCGATAACCTTGATTTCATACCATTGCCTGTTGGAGGTCTCTCCGCAAAGGTATTAGTGGGATCTCGTGATGGCCAAGGCTGTGAAAACTGCCTTGTTGGACTAGCATAACCTCTGGAAGATGCAAGCCTGGAACCAGCCAAGATCTGATCTTTCAGACCTTTTACGGATTTATAGCCTTGTATTTCATCACCGTAAACTTTTCCTTGAGCTTGCTTCTCCAGTTCCGAGAAGCTTTCCCAATCGATTCCATCTCCTGAATTTTGAAGCTTCTCACATTGGTTTCCCCATTCCAACCCATCCGATATGCTCCTTTGCAGAGAAGTGCTTCTCCTTGAAACTTTCCCAGAGGTAGATCTCCTCCCTTTAACTTCTTCATCAATTGGATATCTCCTGGTATCAAATCTGCTTTCAGAAGGTAAGGTCCACTTATGGCTCTTGTAGTTGTCCATGTTTAACTCTATAGAATGCATATCACTTTCAGCTGAATCCTCTCTGCATTCTACCCCATTGTCTACCTCTCCCCCATCATCCTCTTGATCTTCAATGTGATGGGAATTAAACCGAGATTTCCCCAAATAGGCAGCAATATCTTCATCATTTAAATGAGTGGAACTGCGCCCTTTTTCTCTAATTTGTTTGTTTCCCATAAAAGCCTCAAGTTGATTCCTGAGCTTATCAACAGCCGCATTCTTTTCCTCGACCTGATATTTTGCCTCAGAAAGCTTCGCTTGAGCTCTCTCCTCACGTAATATATCAGCTAACTGCATTATTTCCTTTTCCTTTTCTACCTCTTCACAAGCTTTTACAGACTCTCTCTTTAGTTTATCTAACTCAGACTTATCTTCAACATCCCTTGCTAACTCATCACATACTTGTTCAAAAATTTCTCTCGCTCTCTTCTCACATTCAAGCTCTTTCACCACCTTAAGCAATGATGCTTTGGTCTCAGCCAGTTCTCTACCAAGCTTTTTGTTCAAGCTTTCCAACCGTCTCCTTAGCTTCCTCTCTACATCAAGTTCTCCAGCAACAGATTCAATTGCAGCCTCAACAACTTCTTGCTCCTTGTTTTTCCATGCAGCCTTCTCTTCAGCAAAGCACTTCATTAAATAGTTTATCTCATTATGATCTGAGCGCTGTTCATGGATAAGCTGATTAACCTGCAGCCGAGCCCTCTCCAGCTCAGTATGTAAAGCTGAGATTAGGGACATACTAGAAGAAGGACGATCTTCATGACCCCACATGCGGTTTATTATTTTAAGAAGCTCTTTTGACGTAGTTAAAGCATTACTAACATCCTTCAAACGTGTCTTAACTCCAATGGTAGATGACGAAGGAGTCTGTGCTCGAGATCTGGTTTCAATCTGTAAAACAACAAAAATATACCTTTCATTGTTATATACAGGCATATACATGTTATCAAACAGAAATTCAAATTCTTATACACTGACTCAAATTTAGTTACTCAAACATGTCAGGCTGTTTTATGCCAAGAGAGAGATAAACTTCATAAATTATGTGTATATCGATATTGTAAAACTATATCCCCTTTTTAAAGTAACAAAGAACAGATTATAGTTAGGCACATCACGAAGTAAATTCCATGCCCCTAAGAGGGGCATGAATCACAGATTGCTTGAACCTTTTAGAGATCCATGGAGCCGTTAAGTAGTAATATAATATACTACTCAAGGTTAAGAGTGACGGCATCCACGATTGCCTGTACTCTACTTTTAATGCCATGACCGGAGCATCGGTAACTGATACCCCAGGCAAAGAATTAAGTTGTTCACTTCACATGATTGAAGAAAAGGTTTCCTATGCCTCATTGTATGTAGTTATCTCAGATAGTAACAGGTTAGATTCAATGATATGCCAGAGTAAATGTGTAAGATATAAGCTTTTGTTATAGATGAGAGTTGAACATCAGAAAGCATCAAATCAATCGTGGATATTCAAATTGCAGAACAATTACCAACTATACCACGCCTAATAACTAATAAGGATGCCTTGAACTCCTAGGCATATTGAACCATAACTAAGATTATTCGAGTTTAATTGTTTAAGCGTACAATGTGTAGAAATAGAAGTGGTTATAGAATGAAAGAAAGAAAGAAAACTTGTTAAAGTCTCAAGAACTGTATAAATTTTTGCAATAACTACCTCCATGACACTGGCATTACTGAGAGAATCTAATGGGCCAAGTTGGTGGTCCGCGAGCCTTAGCCTCTGAGAAATGGATGAAGTTCTTCTATGGCGACTACCTGTTCCAGATCTATCCATCCTCTACACAAATAAAAGGTGACAAATCTTGGTCAGAAAATATTATAGGAAAGTTTTTAATTTACAGGAGATCAACATTCCAAATTGTAATCGGCTCTTAGTTCTTCCAATAAATCAAAACAAGACTGAAAAGTGAAAACAAAGGAACTACGCTAAAAAAATGTAATAAAGAAAGAAAGAAAATTAACCTCTGATACTGGACTATGCGACGGATCGGACAAATGTGGAGGCAAAGAACCAGAATGGGTGGACCTTGCCAATTTTTCCCGAGCTCTCAACTCCTTCTTCAACCTTCTATCATCAGACCCTTGTTTAACGCTAGGCGAAGGAATCTCATTCATCTCCCACAGCGTTGCGGCGAGCTTTCTTGCTGAAACTGGAGCTTGTTTAGCCTTGCTTCCCGCCTGAGATGGTGGATACTTGGGAGATTCCAGGGCTCGCACTGTGGACGCGGGAGATCTCGAGTTCACGAGTTTCCATGTGGGCACTGGTGTACTTGATCCGCCCCTCTTGCGCACGAGAATAGCCCTTTTGAACCTGTAGTTTTGGAGCATAGAAGATGTAGATGATGCCGATGAGGAGCACCCTCGTTTTCTGATCTTCCCCGGAATCAAATCCATGCTTCGTATTTGCCTCGGCATCAGGAAACCACAATATTCAGATCCCCAAAAATCTGTGAGCAAGAGTGAACTGAGGATTAGAATTTAGACATACACGAAAAACTGAGAAGTTAACACGCGAGTAACTTTAATTACCATGCGTTTCACACCGTCGAAACAACCCACCGAACAATTTGGCAAAATGTCGGCTGAATTGAAGGGTAAATCAATTGCAACTCCTAAATTGGAATCGTGTATTCGATGTGGTACTTGAACTTCACTGGCTCGTGCACTTTTTTCCAGGCCTGAGAATACCAGTTCACGAAGCAACAAAATCTGCTGAGATTTCAACTTTTCTTTAGCTAATCGAAGAGCGAAAGCGCAAACCCTAAAGAAATAGGTTCGTAGAGAAAAGTGAGGGCTTTGATTGCTACCACCACGGCTGCTAGATTTGATCAGTAATACAGAGTGTGTCGTGGAAAACTGGAAAGGGCAAAAAGAGAAAGAGGGAAGGAAGAAGCAATCAGAGACGGTCGGTCCCAGCGAGGTTGGACACGTGTCGTCATAGAAATGGTTGGATGAATCAATGTAGGAATCGTATGGCGGTGATTGGAATACGAAAAGAAAAAGAAATGGAGTTTTTGGACGAAGAAGTTTGTAAGAATTATCGAAAATTCGGTGGAGAGGTATATAGCGACAGTGGATGTTGCTGATTTTAGCACCTGAACTCAAAATGACGACAATTCTGACTTTGACCATAGAAACAAACATATCGGGGAAGAAAAAGACTGTGTTTGATAGAGTGGAAAAAACATAAAACAAAATTAGAATTTGGGAAAGTAACGAAAATAAGTATAGTATGTATATCAATTTAGTACTCTACATCAAGGCCAAAAAAAAAAAAATATTCCACCAATCAAGTGACAGCTCACAATTCCAATAATTTTTATTCCTTATCCTGTCTTTTGGTGGCCTAATTTTCTAATTAAAATTTAACGGGTATAATAGGTTGTAGTTTTTTTTTGGTATAAGTATGTTGTGATTTTCTTAAATGACTTAATTAACAGCACAGACTCAAAATTATATTTAGGTTTTGTACATTTTGTTCCACCTCGTCCATGAACACTGAATCTGGACTCGTTGTTGAGGACCTTATTATTACTCTGTCCCCATTACTATAATGACTTCACTCATATTTAGTTCAAACTTCAAACTCTGAAATAGGAAAACGAACCAAATGAAAGAAGAGAGAAAAGGCAGATTTGATTTAAAGCAGATATGAACCCATATGCCTTGTGTTTTGTTTGGCTTTTTGCTTTTGGTTATTTTGTAGCGAAATTTCGATAGACCTCCGATTCTTGCTGCTTTTCTAACAAACAGTGCACCAGTACAAATGATTGGGAATTACTCATAAGAATCACATTAGATATTGAATAAAACTTGGCTGATCAATTCATGATATAATTTATAGAATTCCTCGCCCACGTAGCGGATAACAGTCCATACTCCATACTTTCTGCAAGTATAGGAAAACACCTAAAGCGTATGAATATTTCATGTATAATTAACTTGCTCTGTAAAAGTTTCTCTGGAATCGGGGATTCCATTATTATACTCAAGCCATAAAAAAGAAAGGGACTTTAAGCTTCGCTTTCTAACGTTGCTTGCAGGTTGCTATCATATCACCCACTGAACATCCTTTCAAGTTTTCCACAAAACTATTGATCGGTTTTTCTTATATGGTCTTTCTAACATGTGTCATCAGGGCACTAAGATCTCTTTTGATTGGTTAAGTAAATTTTCAAACATTAAAAATTATCTTTTAAATGAATTTTCGTAGATTTCAAGATATGAGATACTCTACTAACCAATCAAAAGAAATCTTAAAATGTGTCTTATGGCACACGTTAGATAAATCCTTCTTTATATTAATCAATACTTGAGAATTTTTATTTTAAAATTACATGATGTATAATTATTGATGTGGCTATTAAAAAAACCAAGACTTTGTCAGAAAGGAATAGGTATATAGAGGATGAGGCGATAGGAATGGATGAGGCCATTGGTGTTGCAAAACTTGACCATAAAACCATAGAGAATGGACCAAAATTAAAGGTGATGAGCTCATAGACATATATAGAGAGGCAGAGACGAAGGAGCAAGTAATGCCAGCTTAAGCCAACTTGAGTCCAGAATGTGACTGATGTAAAGGGGACCTGGTATCTCTCATTTTCAATTTAACTCTCAATGATTAATTAAACTTTAAAGCAAGTGGAATATGTACTCCTCCATATCTGGCAATATATATAAAACAAAATTGCCGAATGCCTCCAAGAGGACACACGACCACTCAATTAGCTTACCTTGTGATTTTTTTTTTTTGGAAACCTCCAAAATCCCTTATTTATTTTTGGATAAATGTCAATTTTAGTGCTCTTGAGTAAGGACTGAAAATACTATTATAAAAATAGACAAATTCCAAGTGTTATCCGAAATAAGAAATGAGCTTGGCTTGCGGTTGCGAGAAATACAAATAGAGTAGAAAAATCAATAGTAGAGTTGTCACCTACATACCCTAGTTTTTGTTTCTCACATAGATGTAGCTAGCCTCTGAGTATTTCTTTTCTTCTCTTATTTAGCTCTCAAAAAAGTTCTTTCGCTTACAATGGCGATGGGGTTTCAGTTTCAGTTCCAAATTCTGTGGTTTTCTTTGGTGTGTTTAACCTTAACCTCCACTTTTGGCCATATAATACCAACATTCCCTTCAGAAACCATTCAAGCAGAAATCCACTCTGATTCTCACTCCTCAAAACATGGCGTTTATTACAAAACCAAGTTCTTCACTCAGATTCTGGACCACTTCAACTACAATCCCCAGAGCTACAAAACCTTCCAACAAAGATATCTCATAAACGATCTCCATTGGGGTGGCGCCAAAACCAAAGCTCCCATCTTTGTCTACACAGGAAACGAAGGCAACATCGAATGGTTCACAAATAACACAGGCTTCATGTTCGAAACAGCACCCTATTTCAAAGCCCTTTTGGTCTTCATTGAGGTAACAAAACTAAAAGGCATTCAGATCTCTAATCTTCTCTGCTTTGTTCAGATCTCATAGTTCTTATTACTTGTCTTTCTTTCAAACGCAGCATAGATACTACGGAAAATCAATCCCATTTGGGGGAAACAAAAAGGTTGCATATAGCAATAGCAGCACATTAGGATTCTTGACTTCCACACAAGCATTGGCAGATTACGCCACTCTCATTATTGATCTCAAGAAGAATCTCTCAGCTATTGATTCCCCTGTTGTGGTCTTTGGAGGATCCTATGGAGGAAGTATATATACATAAATAATAATTAAATACAAATATATATATTGTTCTTCTTTTGGTTTGTTAATCAATTTAGCTTTGAATGAAAATGGGTTTGGCTTTTGCAGTGCTTGCTGCTTGGTTCAGAATGAAGTATCCTCACGTCGCCATTGGAGCCTTGGCATCTTCTGCTCCAATCCTTCATTTTCTGGATTTGGTTTCACCCAACGCCTTCACTAACGTTATCACACAAGACTACAGGGTAAACTTAATTAATTAATTATTTTTACGTCTCGGGATACACTATACAGTATATAATATAACCCACATAGTCACATGCACACTTACTGTACCAAGATACGGCTATTCAATAATTAAAAAGTTTATTTTCTTTTTGTTGATTGTGACATTGATAGAGCGAAAGTGAGAATTGCTACAAAGTGATCAAGGGGGTCTGGCAAAAAATAGAGGATAAGGCCAAGGAAACTGGAGGACTAGAACAACTACGAAAATCGTTCAGAATATGCAAGTGAGTCAGAGTGAGGGAGTATATCTGTATATGATTAACAATGCAAATTAAATAAAATTAATTAATTTGCATTTAATTTAATAATAATGTTTGCTGCAGGAATTATATTAGCGTAGATACTCTGGAAGGTTGGATCTTTACGGCTTTGGTGTATACAGCCATGACAGATTATCCCACACCCTCCAATTTTCTCAATCCCTTGCCTGCTTATCCAGTGAAAAAGGTGCTATATATATAAGTCTAAACTCATTCTATTTTATCGCATTAACAAGAATAAAAATATTCGTGGAATCGTAGTAGCCATTTGTTAAGATAATTAAAAACAAAAGACTTGGAGACACAAATTTGACCTTGAATAGTGGGGAGTCCAGATGTGCGAGGCCATTGACAACTCAGCTTATGTAAACGACACGTTCGCCAAGTTGTATGCAGCAGCTAATATATACTACAATTATAGTGGAACTGCCACGTGTTTCAATCTGGACGATTCATCTGATCCTCACGACCTTGGAGGATGGGGGTGGCAGGTACCACTAATTAATCCCATACCCATACGTACATATTCTATTATATATCACATACTTCTCTATTTTTAGTTTATGCGTTTCATTTTGCTTTGCAATTTGTAACAAATTTCTCGTAGTAAGTAAACAATATAACAAACTAATTCATTGTAACACAATCGTAATGGGCTTCTGTTTATATATAATACCAAAGCGTGAAATTTGAATTCCAATTTATGAAAAGGTGGATTAATTAAGAGAAGGAGCATGTGCTAATGGAATCCAATAAAAGCAAGCATATATATATATATATAATTATATATAGCAGTATGCGTCAGAGTGATAGAGTCACATGCAAAAGTAAAAAAAGCGCGAGAGAGGATTATTAGGAATTAATAATGATGAATATTAGAACACTCATGTTAACGTGTTTCCATTTTACATAACCCAACACAATTTTGCATCATCATCACCATCACCTTTCCTGGCCCACTGTGAGGTTGGAAATAAATATCACTTTTTGACTTCACCCATCATAGCGTAATACTTTGTATGTATGAATATGGCATTATAATATGTAAGTAACATTCAAATTCTGGAAATTAAAGTATGTGATTCATTATAGTGTGGAATGTGGATTATGATTATAAATGCAGGCATGTACGGAGATGATAATGCCAGTGGGTGGGAACAATGAGGAGAGCATATTCCCAGCTTCGAATTGGGAATACAAAAGCAGAGTGTCTTCCTGCAAAATGATCTTTGACGTACAACCCAGGCCCCATTGGATTACTACTGAGTTTGGCGGCAATGTGATTTCTTCTTCATTACTCATCATTATCCATTCATTCTTATTCTTCCATATTTCTATATATATCAAATTTATGAATCAATTGAATCAAACATTCTTTTGAGCAGGGCATACACAGAGCTCTGAAAACCTCTGCTTCCAATATTATCTTCTTTAATGGTTTGAGGGACCCTTGGAGTGCTGGAGGGTACGCTAATTTCTTTCACTCACTAAAATCTTGACTCTCAATAATTAATCTTAATGAGGGGGCTTTGTTTGTGGCAGGGTGTTGAAGAATATATCAGACACACTAATTGCTATAGTAGCGAAAAAAGGTTACAACTTATATAAGATAATAATATATATTATATTAGTATTTTCTTGTGTTTTGTTGAATTAATATTAATTGTGTTAATTATGATGATAGGAGCCCATCATGTGGACTTGAGGTTCTCCACTAAGCAAGATCCGCAATGGCTTAAGGATATAAGGAACCAGGAGATCAGCATCATATCAAGTTGGATTTCACAATATTATAAAGATCTAACCCAATAAATTAACTATTGTGGATTGGGTTAGACCTAATCTTATAGTCACTTGAAAATAATTATAGTTGAGTTAAACATATTTATTTTTAAAATAAATAGCTCAATACAATCTTAATAAACATATAAGATTCAAATATATTATAGGCTAAAGCTAGCCCATGTCAGTTTATTTTGACAAATGATCTAATTATATCATTATAAAAATTCGGATACAAAATAATTATGTTATTGTAATCGTGATATTATCTAATAATTGGAGATTGAAGAATTGGTTTTTTAAATGCAAAAAAAAAAGTCTATATACGGTTAGTCTGTTACATATTAATTTTATTTTATTATGTTATCTTCAAACTAATGTTGTCAAAATCGAATCGGACAAAGACTCGGCTTAGTGTCAGTTTACAGTTTGATTGGTCGAATAGGTTGAACCATCGGTCGGACCGGATGATGCAGTAAATAATTATTTTTAATATATTAAATATAAATCCTCTATAATGATACAAATAATTATTTTTAATATAATTAGTAATTTATTTTATTCTAAATATTAAAAGAATAAATGAAAAAGAAAGATAAAAGATGAACTACAGGTTTTTTAATCAAATTTTTTTTTTTTTAAATTTAATCAAATTTTTATAATTTGTAATCAATTTTGGGTGAATCACTGGTTTTTTGGGCGGTTCAGCGGTTAGACCCGGTTCGCCAATTTTCGGCCGGTTATTTCCGGTTCAATTCGGTTCAAATGCCAGTTTGGTTATTTTAGTTGAATCCAATCGCTCTTATATTCAGTTGACGGTTGAACCAGTCGGACCGTCCAATCCGATCCGGTTCCGACAACACTGCTTCAAAGGTACTTTGTGAATTGTGATTTTATGGCATTGCGAATTCTATCATTGCACCGTTCTCAGCCTATTTAAGTTTTCTCCTTGTTGATGTTTCCGATCAAGTAGTGTATATAACCATCGCAATCTTTTAATGATAATTAACATTTTTCCTCATGAGACTTTTAGTTAACATTTTAGATCATGTTCACTTTAAAAAAAAAAAAAACATTTTCGATCATGATTTACGTCAATTGAAGTAATTGGGCTAATCTTGGGCCTGGATCTTATTTTCAATCCAATTTACGTCAATCCAATTTGACAATGAAGCCCTATGTCTGTAATGTGTGTCCCTACATTTTTCTAGTTCTCTTGAGAGGGTAGCAGATTCAGATTGGACCACCTCGATTCCTTGGTCTCTTGGGCTTTTATTTTTATTTGGGCCAGATGTTTTCTGTATTTGCTTTAGACTTTGGGCCTTTATGTTAACTTTGTCCGAACAAAACGTCATACAGTATATACTGTTAGTCTGTTACATCTAGTCCTTGATCTTTAAGGGTTTTATTTTTCTATTTTGGGCCAGATGTTATTTCTGTATTTGCTTTAGACTTTGGGCTTTTATGTTAACTTTGTCCAAAAAAAAATGTCAAAGAGTACTATATATATATATACTGTTACATCTATATTTATACTATTATATATGTATGGGGTTAGTTGTATGTAAAGTTTGTTTTAGTCAATGATGCAAAGTTTGATTCTTGACATGGGATGTAATAGGTCATGAGCTAATAAGATAGTGACACGTGGAAGAGTTAGTTGTATGTAACTCATGATGTGACTCCATACACAATTTTGATTAGTTAAAAAATTATTATTTTTATATTATTTTTCAATATTAAATTATATCAATAGCTATAATTATGCCACATCAGCAATTGCATCCCATATCGAGAATTAAACTTTGCATCTTAGTTTAACACATATGTATGAGAACTTTTATGGTCGGTAAAAAAATAATATGTTAACATATCATGGGAGAGAGAAAGTCATGTCAACATATAATTGGTAAAAGAAAATAGTGGATGAGAATTGAGATTAACTTTTCACAATTTCAAATTTAAATATTTANTCCCACAATTTAAAATTAAAAAATTTATAATAAAAATTATAAAAATTTATTCCACAACTGATTAAGTTATCACATAGTCTAAATTATAATTTTATGTAATCTTCAACTTTTAAATCAATTCCAGAATGGGCACGCAAAGTCCTTAACATATATTTCAATGCGTACCAAGTTCAATAATTAGTACGAGTTAAATGAAGCTTCAAGGGTTTAATTAACTTCAGTCCCTCGATGGAGATTAATTGATTAACTGAGTGTTTATATATAAGACTAGAAGGTACATTTAGATGGGATGGATCCATTCCAGTGGTTTTATTGCAGTGGCCCTGCAGTGTGACTCAAGGAGCTCAAAACACAGTGTTTAATTAAAGTGAAAACACTGCGTGAATTAATGAAACACTGTGTTTTGAGGATCTTGTGTCACACTGCAGGGCCATTGCAATGAAACCCATTGCAGTGAATCCATGCCCCATTTAGATCGAGAAGAATGAGTAAGAAAATCAAATTTTATTTTAGATATTTTTAATTGGTGAAAGGTTCATTTTGGTTTTTTATGTTTTAAAATATTCAAATTGATCTAAATGTTGTCAAAATATTTCATTTGAGTCCCAAATTATTGAATTTGATTATATTTCCCTTTCTCTCAATTCAAGTTCAAAGGACTTATTAAGAATAACTCGTATATTTAATACATCGTATTCGAACTTGAAATGAGAGAAATATGATCAATTTTACTTGTTTAACATGAAACAAGAGGTTTAATTTCAAGACTGATTTGACTTCGTTTGCTGGTAGCTACAACTAAATAGAGAAAGTACTTTTTGAAAAATAACTTTGAACTTGTCACATTCAAATTTGAAATGAGAGAAATATAATTATTTTCAATAGTTTAAACCAAAATGAAACATTTTACCAACATTTAGGACCAAATTGAACCTTTAACCTATTTAATTTAATTTAAATATAACATTTCTTTTATTACTTAATAAACTATATCTATATATATATATCTAATTAATCAAATAAATTTTTGAATGTTAACGTTACGTTTCTTATATTTTGTACATATACTTGAAAACATATATATGCTGACCTCAGCTTTCTGTATTGTGAGAAAATCCAATGAATCGAATGACATGATCTACCATGGAATAAATTATTCTAAATTCTATTATGTCATAAAGTATCGTTGTGGTTTCAAAATTTTTATACCAATTGTTAATTTTGTTAGTATTTTTTTTTTCTTACGGTCAATTTCATTTATAATGTTTTATAGTTTGGTTAATTTTATCCGTTATTCTTAATATAGTCAAANTAAATCGCGTCAGATTCATATAAGCCTCACATGCATTTTCCGACATTCTTAATATTTTTTTTTAATTAGTCCTTACGAAGCATACATGTAGACGCAGATGACGTTGATGTCCTATGAGGGCTATTATTATAACGCATGCTAAAAGATTCTTTTTGAAAGCCAAAATCGATTTGAAAGTCTTTTTTCATTTTTTTTTCCTTTTTTGAACTTCTTGATTAGTACAACTCAACCGAAAGGTGTCATGCTCTCTCTTTCTATCTCAAAGAAAAAATAAGAAAAACAGGTTATTTGGAGGTGGGGGCCCAGTGGATCATAGGACATTGGGCCTCAAATATGGTCCCACATCTAGGTCCAACCCCACCCACTACCCTATACACCACAGGCCTATACTAATCACGTGTCAAGTGTGCCACGTGCCAATTATCCGATTCCATCACCATTTTATGCAACTTCTCTTGTTGCACTTTGCATAACCAGCAGACTGAAAAAAGAAGAAGAAGAAGAAGGGTTTGGGCTTCTGATCTGGGTGGGCCCAAAAAAACAAAATGTATTAATCTGTGGGCCCCACCTACTCCACTAGTCCACTCCGACTGCATGCCTATTCTGATATAATGGGATAAAAATAAATTAAACGAAAAGAAAATCCAATAAGTCATTTGATTTTGAACCACCAATAAATAGTTTTTAAGCTTTCAAAATGGAAGATAATAATATATTTTCTTTGTTTTTCGATTATGACAAGAAATAAGCCCCAACAGTTCTCCTACATACATAGTTTTGGCTCTTCCGGAAAATATCAGTATTATATGATAATTGATAACCTTACAGAAAATTAGTAATTTTTGTTGATTCTAGTGTTTATTATTTGTAAATGTGATAGTAATTTGTCTCATAACGATATATATCAAATCATAGTCCAACTAGATATGGGTTAAGAGAAATAGAGTTATATACTCTTTCTAATTAATTGTAATTTNATGCATCGCTTAGAAGGGGGAGCTAATTGGCTATTAATATCAACTTGTGTTGATAAAGCTTCAATCCGACGTCCGAGTTCTCTCCCTCTCTCTCTAGTTCTCTAGCTCTCTCTCTCTTTTTCTGTCTGTTTCCTGGGAAAGACAGAGAGAAAATAGATAGAAAATATGCGAGAGTACACAAGGTGACAAGTTAACAAATCAGCAATATTCTACCAATAATGAATGAGAATGAGATAGAGATATGTATTGAAGCAATCATTTTGAGGTTAATTTAAAGCCATGTACACAAGATATATATACACTTCAACCGACTCATCATGATTAACGAAATGAGATTCCTTAAGGCAGAAAGAAATAAAGTGCAAAATAAAAAGAAATAAAAAGAGAAGAAATAAAGTGCAAAATACATGCGTGGAGAAATCAATTTCTTATGAGATATATATACTTTAGCTAGGCAAAATAAATCAATAATATGCATATTTATATATTAAATTCACAAGGAATATATCCATCCTCACATGCTTAATGTGCTTCATCTACATCCACATCTCTTGGGCTTTCTTTCTTTTTTTCGGTATGTATAATAATTCGGCCGTGTTTGTTATTTATACTTTTTATGCTTTTGTGTGAAAGACGATACTTATTAGATGATGATTATACGTCCAAATGTAAAGATATATAGATTGAGAAATTTTTTTATTTGATCTCTAAATTTATATCGAGTCAATTAATTAGTTTTTTAATGATCAAAGCATATGATATGACTCCTAAAATATTTCAATTATCAACTATTTGGTTCCTAATGACTAGTTGGTATTTAAATTCGACCTAATTTTATATTTTTAGTCTTTAAATTTGTATAAAATTAATACTGATAATAGGCTCATTAACTAAGTAGACCAAAGGACGAAATTACCCCAAGCCCAATACATGACCAAGCCAGAAGAGGCCCAATGGAGCCAAGACGCCCCAGAAGGCATGACGCCGCCGAAAGGAACGAGGTGCGTAAACGCTTGGAAACATAGTAGTAGAGCCAGTGGAAAGCACATCTGGAATCAATCCAGAATCAATCTAGAATCAATCTAGAATCAATCCAAAACATCTCAAGAACAGAAAACATTAGGGCAGACGCTTTAGTCAAGATGGCGTCCAAACCGACATAAGGAGGAAGAGATTCCATGATCAAGACAACCCTAAGGGAACCCTCCATCATGGAAAAAAGAAGTACTTCCAACAGAAGAAATAGAAGACTGGAGGACCCCGATACACCGATACCTGGCAAACAACGCCCTACTATCAGACAAGAACGAAGCAAGAAAAGTAGCGAGAAGAGCAGGAAGGTTTTTTATAAGGCAATGCGCCCTTTACAGGAAAAACTTCAGTCACCTTGGAGCTAAGTGCATATCTGAAGAAGAAGCTAGTCGCGTGCAGAGAGAAAGCCATGAAGGACTATGCGGGAGTCATCAAGGCCCAATGGCCATGAAAAAGAAAATCTAAAGGGCAGGATACTATTGGCCCACAATTCAGCAACACACCGAAAGCGTAGTCCGGTCTTGCGAGAAGTGCCAAAAATACGCTAACATGATCCGCAAACATCCAACATCTCTGAGCGCCATCACCTCCCCATGGTGTTTTGATCTTTGGGGGATAGACATCGCGGGGCCATTCCCAATGGCAACCTACCAAAGAAAGTTTATAATAGTAGCAGTGGAGTACTTCACAAAATGGGTAGAAGCAGAGGCAGTGGCATCAATCACTAGTGAATCGGTAGAAAAATTCGTTTGGCAAAACATAGTAACTAGGTTCGGCGTTCCTAACACCCTGATTTGTGACGATGACATACAGTTCACCAGCATTAAGTTCCAAGACTTCTGCAAAGTCTGGAAGATTCACCATAAGACCACGTCAGTGGAACACCCAGCTACAAATGATCAGGTTGAACTGGCCAACATGATTATCATACAAGGAATCAAGAAAACATTGGAGTCGGCAAAAGGAAGATGTGTAGAAGAACTTCCATCAGTACTGTGGTCGTACAAAACCACAGAGCAAACAGCCACAAAGGAGATGCCCTTTGCCTTAGCTTATGGACATGAGCCAGTGATACCTGCTGAGATAGGCGTCCCAACAGACAAGATAGTTAATTACCCAGACTCCAATAACTCTAACTCCAGACTTGAAGAGCTGGACAATCTAGAGGAAAGAAGGGAAGTGGCGGCCATAAAGCAAGCCGCCTACTACCAGATAATAGGAAAATACTACGACACTAAGATCAAACCACGAACACTCAAAGTAGGAGATCTAGTCCTAAGAACCGTGGAAAACAACCGAGTCGACCCAAGGCATGGAAAGTTGGGCCCAAATTGGGAAGGACCATACAAGGTAACATAAGCACTTCCAGGAAACACCTTCAGACTGGAGACAACGGAAGGAAGGCCACTTCCAAACTCTTGGAACATAGCTAAGTTAAAATTCTATTTCCCATAGATCAAAATATTGTACTACTAAAGAAGGCCCATGAGCCATTGTACTAACATTGCAAAAATCAATAAAGTACATTTTCAGTTAATACAATGCAAAGTATTAGCAAATAAAGTTGCGCGGGGGGACGCCCTCGAAGAAGCAACCGAAGAGGCACCCAAGGCGCCTTGTGAATATGGCACTCACCAATCAAGTGGACAACCTTCCCTTGGCAGACTAGTCATAACCCAAATGCGTAAGCATGCAATTAAAAACGGGCAAAACAAAAAGTGAGGCAGGAACACAAACAACGCAAGGAATCAATGAAGTAAATGCGATAGTATAATAAAAGACGGCCAAGGCCGCCGCAATCCAGAAAGAAATTTAAATGGCACATAGGCCAAAATATCCAAAAACTAAGGCACGCAGGCCTAATAGTTACAAACTTAAAACAAATAAAAATCAAACTGCGGGAGGGGCGTACTCGTTTGCAGCATCATCAACGCCCTCATTGACGTTTCCAACGGTCTCAACATCCTCGACGTCTTGGCCTCCGCAACCATCGACGCCAATGATCTCATTGTTGGGAAATCCCCGGGGAAACACGCAGTGGAAGAACTGTAAAATAAAAAAAACTTGCGCCCCCAGGAAAATCCCACCCTGAGATCCGCTAGCTGAATTTAAAACCAGATACGAAAAGTGTTATACCTCAGGCTTTCAATCGGATTGGTGATACTGGTGAGTCTAGAAGTCCGTCAACACGTCCTTCCTCTACCGGTGATCCACACGAACAGTTTCCCGAACACGAGGTGCTAGCCTCCACGCCTCTTTCTCCAAAGAGACTCGGGATCGAATCTACAGCTTTTGGATTCAGGAACTCCTTCTCTGAAATCCAGGTGGATGGCGCCACAGAGAAGTAGACAGCAACAAAACACCTTTTGTTCTTCTCTTTCTCCAAAAACCCTAGGAACCCACAACTTTCGATTTCTCTCCTAACTCCTTAGAAGAAAATCGACTTCTCTCTCTAGGAAGGTGGGTGGCGAAATTTCTCTCTCTACAAGGAGGAAAGTCGACTTGCTTAGCAAACTTAGGGTTTTCTCAATTGTGCATGAATGGCATAACTCTAATGAGCTAGGCGACTTTAGCCTTTTTATATTTACTAAAATTGTAGCAATTTTATAAATATAAAATCA
>QANZ01017286.1:13408-23677 GCA_003254925.1 Chamaecrista fasciculata
TGATTTAATTAATAAAAATGTTTTATTAATTTAAGTCATGGATTTGAATTTGAATTTGAGATTCAAGATTTGAATTAAGATATTGGGGTAATATTTTAATTCAATAAAGAATTTAAATTCAGAATTCAAATTTTGAATTAAAGATATTATTGTAATATTTTCATTCAAAAACATTGGGATAAAATAAGTTGGTTATGACTTCCTAATTTTAGGAGTTATTTTTTGATTTATAAAATTCCCAATAATTAGAGCAAAATAGGCGCCTATCTCATGTGGGTCCCTTTGGAAGATTTGATCTTCATTTTGATTCTATGAGATAGGGATTTGAATTTGAATTAAAATATTATGGCAATATTTTAATTAGATATTCAAGTCTTAAAGATATGATATTATCATAATATCATGATTTTATATTTATAAAATTACATTAATTTTAGTAAATATAAGCTAAGAAAGTCGCCTAGCTCTATGTCATGTCATGCACATTGTGAAAAACCCTAGCTCTTGAGAGAGAAGTCGAAATTCATCCTTGGAGAGAGAGAATTTTCGCCACCCACCTTCCTAGAGAGAGAAGTCGATTTTCCTCTAAGTGTTAGAGAGAGAAATCGAAAGTTGTGGGTTCTAGGGTTCTTGAGTGAAGAAGAACAAAAGGAGTTTTGTTGCTGTCTTCCACTCTTTATTGCGCCACCTAGCCTGGAGTTCAGAGAAGGAGTTCCTGAATCCATTAACTGTAGATTCAATCCCGAGTCTCTTTGGAGAAAGAGGCGTGGAGGCTAGCACCTCGTGTTCGGGAAACTGTTCGTGTGGATCACCGGTTGAAAGCTTGAGGTATAACACTTTTCATATCTGGTTTTAAATTCAACTAGCGGATCTCAGGGTTGGATTTTCCTAGGGAGCGCAAGTTTTTTTATTTACTGTTTGCTTCCGCTGCGTGTTTTCCCCGAGGATTTCCCAACACATTGTATGTATGTGTCGGGGGCTCCTCATGTGCCGAGGGCTGCGACAATGGCGGCGGCGGCTGATCGTAAATGATCTGATGTGGTTCTCTAGACGAAATATGCCCATGTCTCCACCTCTTGTTTCTAGAGGGTGACTGTGTCGGAGCAATTTGTGGCAAATTTACGTCTGGCCTGACGGGTGCCCGACGATTTTGTGCCAGCATGTTCTCCTGTGCCTCCTCTCCCTCACCTAATGCCCCCTCACATTAACACAAATACGCCTCATTATGTCGCATAACTTAGGTACAGTGGCCGGTGGATCTTCAGCATGTTGTTCCAACCGGTCCAATGCCTCAACCTGCATGAAGTCGTAAACATAAGTGATTATACGTCAAAAATATTAAATACATGAACAGGGGAAATTGAATATGATTTACGCACCGTATACATGATCGCTCCACCAATGGGGTCCATCCATCGCCATGTGATACTCCAGTACCACTGGCCGTACTCAGAAAGCCTTGTCAATCGCATATGCGGCCACTCGACACTGTAGACTCTCGTGGGCCACTCGCCCCAATACTGTACAAATTCACGATGACTATTTAGCCAGTCAACGTCTGTTTGGCCTCTAAGATCTCTCCCGTGGAAGCCCAATTCGTCTAAGTTGACTGCAGGGTAAGGAATGTGTTGGGCCTTCCCAAACTGTCTAAGCACTCGATCAGGGTGGTGCCACTCGACTACATTCATACAAATGATGGGACATGAGGACCGCCACACGTTGTCGTTCACAAAACAGTAGTCAGGGATAAGGGCTGCCACGGCGGCATCGTCATATGGCGTTCACACGAACTGGAAAAAGGCATCGTTAAGCATAATAAAATAAAAATTAAAATTATACAATATAGTAATAATTGTCATACATACTTCATGGCCTCGATGGTGATCAATCCATTGGTGGTACCACTGTACGAATTCATCACGAGGCAAGTAATGGTCATCAACAGCGGCCCACCTACGTAATGAAAACCATTAGTATAATATAGTAAAAACTATAATGTCAATAGAAGGGAAAACATAAATATACATGGAAACACACATATCGGTGTCCCAAAGGTGGCCGTGGAAAGCCAAACAACACATACTCATATTGGGCGGGTGGTTGGGTTCTTAAACGTGGCGCTAACGATGGGAATCGATCCCAAGCCCATAGGTGTACAAGCAGGAGGCAACCGCCTATTCTCGTCGCTCCGGGAGCCGTGGCAGTACACATGTCGCTGTGTGTGCACTAAATTACCTGACTGGTTAGGCATTAACCATCCGCCGATCAAGCATAGTATATACGCTCGTGCAAACTGCTACACCTGCTCGTCTGTGGCATTTGGCGGAAGCTGCTGGTTATTAAAATTCTGAATTAGCCACGTCATCTTCAACCATTGTCCATTCATCGCGTTGGAAGAGGGTGTCCGCCCCAACAATCGGTCGACCAATTGTCTCCATTTATTTGTAGTCGAGCCAACAAGTGGGGCCCCAACACACGGTAGTTCTAGCTTAATGGCCACGTCCTGGAGAGTGATCGTGCGCTCTCCCTGCGGCATATGGAATGTGTGGGTCTCAGGCCGTCATCGCTCGATCAGTGCAGAAATCAAGCCAGGCTCATATGTAAATGGTACTATGCGGGAGATGTTGGAGATTGTGCCCTAGGGCCAATCATTTTATGTAAAATGTTACGAACATTTGGATTAATTTATAGAGATAAATTATTTTGTTATCATAATTAGCATGCTTACTATCATAGCGTCCGTGATTAATTATGTGATAATTAATCTAAATCTGTCCCTGGTCGAATGTTTTCGTGGGAGCGAAAATGAACTAAGACCAGCATGACCTCGGTGCATAGAGATGCATGCACTAGATGCTGGAACGAGAGTCATGGTGCAATTACGTAAGGGGTTACGAGTTGCTGGACTGACCCGGAGAGTCCTGCATGGGTTTAGTCATCAGCTTGCCTCTCTTGTATGCCTGTCACGACGCCTTAGACCTAAGGTCATCATTATTCCGGCGTTGCAGTTGTCAGACTTTGGCCTAGTCTAACGTTGCCCATAGCAGGGTAGCCATAAGGGCTGGGTACGGGTTTGGTTGATTGCCGTGCTGAGGAATGTGGATTGGCCAATATGGGATTTTGTCCCTCATTAAATGAGAGATATCTAACTGGCGCCCTCGATGAGTCTGTCCAAGGAAAAGAGTGGCCACTCATAAAAATGGGACTAACTCAAGAAATTGAGAAAGTTGAGGTTTGGATTATGGATGACTTTCCTATGCCTAATCCATGACCAAGATATCGTGTGACAATAGGGTCTATGACAAGGTAGTACTAAGGTTAAAGTCGGTTTTGGTAAAAACGATAACTCACGTGTTTTCGGTAGTCGTGATGGCTTGCTAGAGTCCGCTCACGACTTGCAAGTCATAGAGATGGCTTGCTGCCAACTGCACGTGAGGCCTGCTGGGTCACACATGAGCAGGATCAGGACACCGCTTAAAGGGACAAGAATTAGGGTTAATTCGTGGGTCACTCCGGTGACACAATTTAAGACATAGCAAAATGTCTGGGACATTGAGTCTTGTCTTAAATAATCTACAGTTGTGAAATATTTAAATTTGTGGGAGAAGTTTAAATATAATAATTGTTAAATATTTAATGGGATTGATTATTTGCAATTATAATATTAGGGAATAATAAATCAGATAAGATTCCTAAAAGTTAGGAGATTATTGATTTATAAAATTCCCCAATATTATTTGAGGGTGGCGCCTCATTTTATGGTTTTAGATTAATAAATTTGTTTTATTAATGTAAGTCATGAGTTTGAATTCAAAAGATTTGATGTAGATATCAAAAGATTTGAATCATAGATATTAGGGAATATCTTAACTCATGATCTTTGGAAAATCATGACTTCCTAAGAGTTAGGAATGTTTTTTATTTATAAAATTCCAAAGGAAAATTGGAGCATATGGCGCCTTTCTTAGGTGGGTCCCAAGGAAAGATTTGATCTTCCATTTGATTCCCTAAGATTACGATTTGAATTTAAATTGAAGTATTAAGCAATATTTTAATTGGAAATTCAATTGATGAAGTCATGATATTATAATTTTAGAATTATATTAATGCTCTAATTTTAATTAAAAACCCTAGGGGCTAGGCGACTTCACACACAACACAATTCATTTGTGAAAATTTGTTTTTCTTCCCTAGAGAGAGAAGAGAGCAAGTCGCCACCTTCAAGCCCTAGCTCTTTTGTGAGAGTGAATTTTTGGCTCCCTAGATTTGAGAGGAGAGGAAAAATCGTGTTTTCCTAAGGGTTAGGGAATTCGATTTGCATCACCAAAAATTAGGATTTTGAGAGAAGAGAAGAAAAGAAAGAGTTCTTTCCCTTTCTCCCTTGCGCCACCTTTAACTCTTGATTCAAGAAGGAGTTCTTGAGTTAAGGACACTGTAGATTGAATCCCTGGTTCTTTTGGAGAAAAGAACCGAAGGCTAGCACCTTGGTGCCCGGAAAACTGTTCGTGTGGATCACCGGCGGAGGAAGGACGCATCACGTGGACTTCTAGCAAACGCTCCGTACAACCAAACCGATTGAAACTCGTGAAGTATACCACTATCTTAACAGGTTTTAAATTCAACTAGCGGATCCGTTCGAGAATTCTTGGGCTTGGCGCTAAAATTTTAATTTTATGTTTTGCTTCCGCTGCGCTCTAGCGCCGGGATTTCCCAACAGTGGTATCAGAGCCACACTAGTCCTTGGATTTAAAACTGTTTCTATGTACATATGATGTATAATATGTGTGTTCACCGCTTTCAATCACATGTTTTGGTTTTACAAAAATCCACTGAACAGTTTTCTTAAAAACTTAATCAACGAAAAAAAGGGTGCAAATTATATGTATATGATACATATGGAATCAATAGGATTGATTGAAAAATTTCTTGAATTTAAGGCCTAAAGTCGAAATCCCTATATAATTATAAATAAAATTGTTTTAATTATAATTATAGTGGGATGACTGAAAATTTATTAAAATTATGAATTTTAAAATTTTTGGGTCAATAATTTAAATTCTTGAATGGGGATTCATGGTTTTTATAATTATTGATACAAAGGCCTAATTTCAAGAAAGGCATGTTAAAATTGCACAAATCCTAAATTAAACACATTTTAAAAATGGTTTTTGATATGTGTTGTATGCTGTGTTTGACATGATTATATGAATTGTTCATATGTGAATTGTGTGGTGTTGGATATGGCTTAAGGGTTTTTGGTAAATACGGCCTGCATGTCGTCTCCCTCCACTCTATTGTAATTTTACTTTTAGTTTATACCTCAATGTAACTGGGGTTTATTCTTATGTAATTTTATTTTTCTTTTTAGAAAAATTCTCTCATTGGCTTGGGAGAATTATAGGGTAGATGGGCCATATCTAAACACAGTATGTTTTACATTTAGTTTGTATGCGATGCGCTCGATGTATGTTTAGGGTGCAAAATTTTAACATGCTTATTTTAAATTTTACGCTACAACCACATATACGATACGAGGGTGGGATTTTGTATACGATACAAAATCCGTGCACATGTTTATATGTATGTGATACATGGGGTAATAAACATGTGGCATGACTCGTTTGATTTTAAAATGAGTTTTAAAATTAAACTATAAAACGGAACGTTTTAAAACAAAATCAAACCCTTTTAGAAAATCTTAAGTTTTTAATGCCATCAATAAAACGCCCTGTTGAAATCTTATTCATGGTAGAGCGGTGATCGCCCTCAGCGACACGTACCTACCTTGACCTTGAGGAGACACGGGTGAATGGGATTTTCAACGCGACGCCTATTGAAATCCTGGTTCTTTAAATGCGGTGATCGCCCTCAGCGACACGTGTTTAGTTGGGCCTTGATGATATGGGATTGGGCCTCGGCCTCGTTGTTTTGGACCTAGCCATTCACATGTTTTATTGTGTGACTTAATAGGGTTATCAAAACGGTTTTGGACCTCAAGGCATTAGATGGGATAAACATGCCATAATAAGTATCATATGATGATACAGTCCCATAAGGATCTAAGAGTCACATAGGATGTGATTGGTAAGGAGTGACCTACCTAAATAACCAAAGGATGCATGATCGCCCTCAGCGATGGTAAACTTTGGTGAAATATGGGTCTTAGCCACTAATAATAAATTTTACTGGGTTTTATAAAATGGTGGATATTTATTTTTCCTACTAATTAAACTTTTCATATCTAAATTGTAGAATCAAATGGCAACAAACGTTCCAACACTATCACTGCGATCTGTCCTTGAGAAGGACAAGTTGACTGGGACTAACTTTCTCGACTGGCACCGAAATCTGAGAATTGTTCTCACCCAGGAGAGAAAGCTCTATGTCCTGGAAAACCCCATCCCTTAACAGTCTGCTGCAAACGCTCCAAGAGCACAGAGAGATGCTTATGAGAAGCATCAAAGTGACTCTATGGACGTTGCCTGTCTTATGCTGGTTACCATGGTTCCCGAGATCCAAAAGAACTTGGAGAACATGGGGGCATATGAGATGATAACACATCTCAGGGAAATGTTCCAAGTACAGGCAAGGCAAGAGAGGTTTGAGACTGCAAAGGCTCTGTACTCTTGCAAGATGGCAGGAGGTGGATCTGTGAGTGCCCACGTCTTAAAGATGAGGGGGTATATAGATCACCTTGCTAGGCTGGGATTTCCCATTTTGCCAGAGCTAGCGACGGATTTGATACTTAATTCGCTACCTAGAAGTTATGACCAGTTCGTCTTAAACTTTAACACGAATGGCATGGAGAAGTCCGTATCAGAACTGCATGGGATGCTAAAGACTACTGAGGCATCTATAAAGAAGGCACCTAGCACTGTCTTACTGGTTCAGAACAAGGGAAAGGGGGAGGGCAAAGGAAAGAGGAAAGGAGACGCCGAGGTTGGTGGGACCAAGCCTGCGGCCAAACCTAACCCACCGCCTGCCAAGAAGGCAAAGCCCACTAAGGATGCAGTTTGTTTCTTCTGCCAGAAGCCTGGACACTTGAAGAGGAATTGCAAGCTGTACATGGAAGATCTGAAGAAGAAGAAGAGTGAAGCCTATACTTCAGGTATCTATGTTATAGGCGTTCACTTGTCTACTCCTACCACTTGAGTATTGGATACTGCTTGTGGTTCTCATATATGTACTAATGTGCAGGGGTTGACAAGAAGTAGAAAGCTGAGCAGAGGCGAGGTGGACCTACGAGTAGGCAATGGCGCAAGGATTGCTGTTGTTGTTGTAGGAACATACGAGCTAGTTTTGCCCACTGGGCTTGTTTTGTTTTTGACCAATTGTTATTATGTTTCATCCTTGAGTTCTAACATTATATCACTTTCTTATTTGGATAAGGAAGGATTTGTTTGTGTGAATGGGAATGGAAAATGTTCAATTTACAAAGATAATGTGTTATATGCTTATGGAGATCTGCACAATAACCACTATATCTTAAAATTGGAACAAAGACATAATAACGAAATCTATAACATCGATACGAAAAGGATTAAGATTAGCGAATCTAATCCTACATACCTTTGGCATTGTCGTTTGGGCCATATAAACGAGAAACGCCTAGAGAAGCTCCATCAAGATGGACTTCTAAGCTCATTTGATTTTGAATCATATGATGCTTGCGAATCTTGTTTACTTGAAAAAATGACAAAGGCGCCCTTCATTGGCCACAATGAGAGGGCATCTGACTTATTGGGAATCATACATAGTGATGTATGTGGACCCATGAGTATCCATGCTAGAGGTGGTTACTCTTATTTCATTACGTTTACTGACGACCTCAGTAGGTATGGCTACGTCTACCTAATGAAGCACAAGTCAGAGTCTTTTGAAATGTTCAAGAGATTTCAAAATGAAGTTGAGAACCAACTTGACAAGAAAATCAAGGTTCTTCGATCTGATCGAGGAGGCGAGTATTTGAGTCAAGAATTCATTGATCATCTCAGTAGTTGTGGGATAGTCTCACAACTTACTCCTCCTGGAACCCTATAGTGGAATGGTGTGTTTGAGAGGAGGAATCGAACTCTATTAGATATGCTTTAGAAGCTGCCGCGTTCACACTTAACCGTGTTCCGTCTAAGGCAGTTGAGAAGACACCATATGAGATATGGAAAGGGAGGAGTCCCGATTTGTCTTATCTCAAAGTTTGGGGATGTGAAGTTTACGTTAAGCAACAAGATAACGATAAACTATCTGCCAAATCCCTCAAGTGTCTATTTGTAGGGTACCCCAAGGAAATGAGGGGATACTATGTTTACTGTCCAGCTGACAACAAAGTGTTTGTAGTCAGAAGTGGATTCTTTCTAGAAAAGGATCTTGTTTCCAAAAGAAACAGTGGGAGTAAGGTGGACCTCGAAGAAGTTCAAGATCCACAAGGCACTTCAGAGGCACAGACGGAAACTGGAGAAGATCCACAAGATGTTGTGGAAGCTCCTCTAGTGACACAAGGACCACGAAGGTCTGATAGGACACGTTTTCAGCCTGAGAGATATGGATTTCTCGTGACTGAAAATAAGGATGTGTTGCTCACGGAGCATGGTGAGCCGACCACCTATCAAAAGGCCATCGTAGATCCCAACTCTGAGAAATGGGTTGAAGCCATGAAGGCTGAGATGCAATCTATGTACGACAACCAGGTATGGACCTTGGTCGCTCCACCCGAAGGGGTAAAACCCGTAGGGTGCAAGTGGGTTTTCAAAGAGAAAACAGACATGGATGGCAACGTCAACGTCTTCAAGGCGAGGCTTGTTGCAAAGGGATTTACGCAACGTCATGGTATTGACTATGACGACATGTTTTCGCCTGTTGCGATAGCCAAGTCCATTAGGATCCTCCTTGCCATAGCCGCATATTATGACTATGAGATATGGCAAATGGATGTCAATACAGCGTTCCTTAACGGAAGGCTTCCCGAGGATGTGTATATGTCACAACCCGAGGGGTTTGTATGTCCTGAGGCACCAGACATGGTATGCAAGCTTCAGAGATCCATTTATGGATTGAAGCAAGCATCCAGGAGTTGGAATCATCGTTTTGATGATGTAGTCAAAGAGTTTGGCTTCTTACAAAACCCTGATGAACCTTGTGTTTACAAGAAGGTTGGTGGGAGCACAATTGTGTTTTTGGTACTATATGTCGATGACATATTACTCATTGGAAATGATGTTCCAACCTTAGAGATTGTAAAATCCTGGTTAGGAAAATCTTTCTCAATGAAGGACTTAGGAGAAGCTGCCTATATTCTAGGAATCAAGATCTATAGAGATAGATCTTGTAGGCTTCTTGGATTGAGTCAGAGTACGTACTAGGATAAGGTACTGAAAAGGTTCAGTATGCAAGATTCCAAGAAGGGATTCATACCGATGAATCATGGGCTGACCCTGAGCAAGAAACAGTGTCCCAAGACACTTGTTGAGCGAGGGCGCATGAGTGGAATTCCTTATGCTTCGGCAATAGGATCCATCATGTATGCCATGCTATGTACTCGACCCGATGTGTCGTTTTCCCTGAGCATGACGAGTCGTTTCCAACAAGACCCTGGTGAGGATCATTGGATCGCCGTAAAAAATATCCTTAAGTACTTAAGTGTTGGGAATCCTAGGTGCCTAAGGCAGCGGAAGCAAAAATAAAACAATTAAAAACGCCTAGGTCCTATGATTCCCGAACGGATCCGCTAGCAGAATTTAAAACTTTTGGTTAGTGTTATACCTCACGAGTTTCAATCTGATGGTTGAACAAGGCGAGTGCCAAGGAGTCCACTCCCAGCGTTGTCCCTCTGCCAGTAATCCACCCGAACAGTTTCTTTGAACACCAATGTGCTAGCCTTCAATTCTTTTCTCCAAAAGAATCAGGGACCAATCTACAGACCTCTGACTTCAAGAACTCCTTCTTGAAACAGCAATTGAGGTGGCGCTTAGAAGAATCCCCCCACAAGAACTCCTTCTTGCCTATTCTTCTCTCAAACCCTAATTATGGAGCTTAAGTCGAAATTCCCTAACTCTTAGAGAAAGTCGACTTTCTCTCTTGTGTGTTCAAAGGAATATTTTCTCTCTCTAACTCTTAGGAGGAAAATCAAATTAGGGTTGGTATGCTATGCTTCTAGGGCAAGTCGACTTGTCCCCCTTTTTATAGATCAAAGTTTGGTGATTTAATTATTCCTAAAATAAAGATATTCTGATAATATAATTATTTTAAGACTTGAATTTATAATTATAATATTAC
>QANZ01017293.1:0-39025 GCA_003254925.1 Chamaecrista fasciculata
GATTTGCTAGTTTACTCAATTTTTATGTTTAAAAATGTAAATCTAGTCATCATGCCAAGGTGGAAAAAAAAATAAGAATGCCCAGTCATGATGCCACGTAATCAAGTCAGACAAAAAAAATGACACATAAGCAAAAAAAATTGCCACATGTGCATTGAGTCAAAATTGAGGGCATAATTGAAACGTTGGTTGCACATTGAGGGCATACCTGAACAAAATGAAACGTTAAGGGCATAACTGAAAATCACTGCAAACGTTAGGGGCATGGAAGGATGTTTTGCCTAAATTTTTTAAATATAATTGGAGTTTGAATTCTATTCTGCATTTTCTGCTTCATCTTTCACGGGGGTTAGGGTTTGTGCTTGAATAATTGAGGTATGGGTTGGGTTAGAGAAGATGAGTCAGATGGACTTTACTTATTTTTAATAAAATTACTATTTTACCCTCGATGATGTGGCACTTAACAGACTAAATAAACAGAAATTTAACAGAAGGGTGCTATTTGCATCTGATTGAAAACTCAAGTTGTGCTAATTGCACAAATTAAAAACTCAGAGGTGTTATGTGCACCAGACCTAAAACTCAGGGGGTGTCTGTGCATTTTAGCCTAAAAAGAATCAATAGCGTAGATAGTAATGTATTAATTATAATAAGATATAATAAACTAGTGAGTTTGTCATGTAGTTAACTTTTCTCTTGTTAAGTATGCCATGGCGCCATGGCGGTTAAATCCTTATTTAGTACGTGGTTACTCAATTAGTGTAATACCTCAAGGTAATTATATTAATTATTAAACTTAGTTGACTCAAAAGTAAATTGTGTAGTTAATTTAGAAGTCCTGAGCTTGTGGTTAATTTTTTGGAGCAATTTGACTAAAGAATTTTATTCGAGTTTCATTTTAATTTCATTATAAGACACTTTTGAGTAAGAAATAAAAATCGATAGATGTAATATTTTTGAAAATGAAATATATATTTGGAATCTACTATTTTCAAAGAATCCAACAATATAAAGTTTGTAAAAAATTTCTATTTCTAGACTTTTGAGTTTTTAGGGACTGTTTTGAAAGAATTCAACTGTTTCTGGGCAATACTATGGTTTCAGCTTGCTTTCCCCTACATCAGAATTATATTTTACCCCCCCAAGCCTGGCTAAAATAACAAAACAGCCCCCCTTTATATATATGAGCTCAAGACGGTCTCTTTCTTCCATTTTTCTATTTCCACTTCTCGAACTCTCTCGTCTCCTCCCCCATATATCGCGACCAGCCACCACCACCACCTCCTAGGCTGCCGTCCGTCGCTCCTCCGCCGTCAGTCGACCGCCGCCGGCATCCAGCCACCACCAGCAGCCGTCCTCCTCCTCTTTTTCTCTCACTTGGTACAACTTTCATTCATTTCACCATGTTTGCTTCTCTCTTCAAAATCTATGAAATGTGTTGGTGTTTTCTTCGATTCTCTTGTGTTTCTCTGATAATTTGTGATACTCTAAAGATTACTAGCACTTGGTTTAATGCTTGACTCCATATTCATCAATTTGGGACCCGATAGAAACTATGGTGAAACTTTAAATGGGGTTTTTGCCCAAATGTTCATGTTTTCTTGAAATTAATGGTTATATAATTAAATTAGTTACAAATCTTCTTAGTTAGTTTCTATAAATTAAAAAATAAAGAAATCTTCTTAGTAAGTTTCGTTTCGGTTGACCTTTTCTTAGTCTTACTTAATTTATTCTTGTTTTCGGGACATTCATTACTCATGATATGATGATTCCTCTACAAATCACAAGAACAAGTTGGTATAAGAAAAATGAACCAAGAGTATAGTCAACCATCGATATATCCATCTCTCAAATCCCAGTAATTAAGTGTGTGTTCTAGTTTTGAGAATGGGAGGTGCACAATCATCAAAGAAATTCCATTATCAACGAATTTCTGATTCTAACACCCAACCTCTTCTCCAAAATCAACCTCAGGTATATACGTTACTGAGTTCCAATATTTATTTTTCTGCTTTTAATTTGGGATCACTTAATTAATATCCATCAATCTCTGGTTTATTTGTTATCAATATTGTGTAGTCGATGGAATTAGAAGATGCAGTTCAAGCTAACATGGAAGAAAATTCAGCTTTAAAGAAAGAAATTAGAGACTTGAAATCCAATTTGTCTAGGCTTCAGACCAAGTTTCAAACCACCATCTCAAGATTTGAACCAGGATCCACCTTAAAAACTAAGGTTTTTACATTTATTTTCTTGCTGCTGTCAATTTTTGTCCTCAAACTATAGAGTCAGCTTCATTTTAATTCTCAAACTCTTACATTTGTTTCGTTTTGATCTTCAAATTGTGTTTCGTTTGAAATGATTTATTTCTCTCTCATATGTGCTATAAGTGAATTGGGGAAGAGAACAAAAAATTTTCACTCTTTGAAACAAAAATCAACTACGAGTTTACATCCAATTTGTGATTAAGAATAAAGAATTTTTTTCTCTCTTTTTATTAACTCAGTTATCATGACACATATGAGAAAAATGATTCATCTATCCAAGTTAAAAATATAATAAAGATAGAAACTAGACGAAATCACTTATGGGGGACCAAACCGGAACATATGTGAAAGTTTTAGGACCAAATTGAAACTGATCTTATAATTTGAGGACCAAAATGAGATTTTGGATTTTTTTTCCAATCTGCAAAGAAACCCTTTGAAATGTTGTTTATTGGGGCACGAATGAGACGGGATACTTGGAAAGTTTCCCTAATTTTCCGGGAAAGTTAGATATTTTCTTGGAAAGATGAGAAATTTTGTGGATTTGGTGACAGGGCACAGAAGGATGTGTAAAGAGTGTTGAGAAATTGAAGAAGAGTGTTAAAGAGATTATTTTGGGATGTGAAGCTCAGAAAAGGATTAATTCTGCTGTGAGTTCCATTATTTTCGTTTACACTATCCTCAATTCCATGATTTTTGGAAAAACAAATTGAACCCAATTTTAAAACTATTTAAATAAATAGTTTTTAAATTGTGTTCAATTTCTTTTTCCAACATAAAATAGAGAATAAAATCTCTTATGGTTTTAGCTTATTATTATCTAGCAACAACATTTGATCATTTCCTTCTATTTTCTGGTAATCATATATAGGAATTATCAAAACAAGGAAAAACCATTCTACAAATTGAAGACAAAAATCTCAATCTGGAAAAGAAGATTGCAGATATGGATAGCAGAATCAATGAGATATCATCTATAATGGTTGATATGGCAGCTCTTCTATCTGAAATCAATCATAATTCTTCCAAACCTCAACATCACACTCAAAATGAGGAATCTTTCAATCTAGAGGTAAGCTTGATTAGTGGTTTTGTATTTATAAATTAAATAATTCATAAATTAAATAATTAAGATAAATCATTCAAGAAAAAAGATAAATGGATGATGATGACGTGGCAATTAACTTTTATAATCTTTTTTGAGGCATCAAGGTTAGGTCAAAATTATTGAAAATGATGTGTATATATATGTATCAACTAAAATCTCATTATTTTTTTAAAAAATAAGAATATATAAGTTAAGATGTGTTGGCTCAAAAAAAAAGTTAAAGATGTGAAAATATGATGCAAGTGTGTAACTTAATTAAATAGAGAGAAAACTAAGTAACAAAATCAGTCTTTTTTACAAATCAGAAAATAATGATAGTTTATGGTTTTTAAATCTATTTATGTGTATTAAAATGATTTATTGTATCTTTATTGACTCTCAATCTTTTGCTATTCTAAACCTTTATTTAAGTAGAATTTATTTAATCATAAACAGTGGCACCTCTTAATTTATGAGGGATTATGAAATATCTAATGACAACTTCTTTATAATACGAGTCGAATTGAATATCTATATCTATATCAATACTATATTATATCAATACTATATTATATGTGTGAGGGTGTTTTTGGTTGGTAAAAAATAATTAAATTAAAAATTAAAAGAACAAGAAATAAACATGTGAAACTTGATAATTGGCAACTGTATAGATAATGAGAGAAAGATAGTAGTAGATGAGATTTAAGAAAGTGAAAACTTATTATTTGGTCTTTTAATTTTCACACTTCTAACAATTTAGTTTTTGAATAATAGAAATATACTATTTAATCACTGAATAATTACAAATGTCAAATCCAATATTATATACATATTTTCGTTCCCGTTAGGACACAGAAAACCCCTAGTATTTTATATTTATATAATAATCTCCCAACGAAAACAAGGCTTTTGTACAAGTTTTGGCCGTTTGGGGTATAATTCACTGCAAAACTCAATATTTAAAAAACAATAAAGGCACCCATCTTCTTCATCTCCCTCTTCATCTTTCATTAATTTTATTTTATAATTTTGGGAGGCTAACAATAAAGAAGTCTAAAAAAGATACATAATAGTATCATTAATAGAATAATTTAAATGGTATTTAAATATAATTCAAGATATCGTGTCATTTTCTATACATGTTGAAATTAGTTCCTGTTTTGGAAGCATAGTGCTGTTACTTTGTTTCCTTGTAATTTTAGTTAATTTTTTTTTTTTGGCCTGACTTGTATAATTTTAGTTAATTACTACTACTTGCTGCTTTGTATTTCAGGAGGAACTAAAATTGAAGGAAGCAGGAATAATAAATTTTAGCATAAACATTACAGAGGATGATATCCATGTTTGCTTCCTATGTTTAATTTTCGTAGTTTCATTTATCCTGGGTTTCAATATTTGAAACTTAAAGACAAGTAATAATGATCACTTCATCTTGAGTTCTCTTCTCATCATGGGCTTGTTGAATAGACTTGTATTTTCTTTTTGGGCTTGATGGACTTTTTGATTCATTATATACACACGCAGGTATATTAACAATTTAGTCCTTAAAAGTTATTGAGTTAATGATTAAGTTTCTGAAAGATTGAAGTAAATAATTTAATTCTTGAAAAATTAAAACTGTACACACTTTAGTCTTGGAATGATTAAACTGGTACATTATTTAACCCATTAAAATATTAATAAATATATATTATTTTAATATTTTAAAGATTAAATTGTATATTTTAATTTTTCAGTCAGCTATATAATCTTTTAGGAATTGAATTATTAGTTTACTTTATAAATTTATACACAAGTGATATCCTCGTTAATACTTTTGATTCATACTTTATATATTTTTATAAAGTAATAAATTGCTTTTTATGTTTTAATAATTTTTATTTTTGGAATCTAGCAATCCTTCTCATCAACTATATAAAACATATTTCCTTTTTCTCTTTTCTTTATTCTATTTTTTCATTTTGCCGGTCCATTTCTTGAAAACGACAGAAAACCAATTTTGATTTCTTGCTATTTTATGCGAAAAATTAAAAGCAGGACAATATGGCCATGCAAGGTACATACACAATATATAGGGGTACTTCTAAAGAATGCGGATATTTTTAGTTGTACCCTCAATTTTTTTTAATTGTACCCTCAAAGTATAAAGTCAGTTTCACTTATACCTCTAATCTTTTCCTTTTTGTGTCAATTATACTCTAAAATTGAGAGGTGTTTGAGGATGCAATTGACTCAAATGTGAAACATTAGAGGTATAATTGCTTTAAAAAAACTTTGGGGTACAACTTATAATGATTGCATATTTTGGGGTACTAATAATACTTTTGCCCACTATATATGAATGAGTTGTAACTTGTAACCTACCTACATAGTCACGTTGCATACGCGTAGGAGTAACACATTTATTTTTTGGCCATTAGCGGTAACACGTACGTTATTAGTATACTTTTTAGTCTATGGAAGATCAAAATGATATACTTTTTAATCCCTAAAAGATTAAAATGGTATATTATTTAGACCATAAAAAGGACTAATTAGTATACCATTTTGATCATCCAGGGACTAAATTGTACATTTTAATCTTTCAGGGATCGAGTTGTTAGTTCGATGATCTTTTAGGGACTAAATTGTTAGTTTGCTCTATTTTTTATTTAAAAAGTAACTTATTAGTATATGAAACATATTTCCTTACTTTCTTCTCTTTATTCTATTTTTTCATTTTGCCGGTACATTTCTTGATTTGACAACCAATTTTGATTTCTTGCTATTTTCTGCGAAAAATTAAAAGCAGGACAGTATGGCCATGCAAGGTACATACATACTATACAGTTATTGGCATTATTACATGATGCAACAATTTTTCTAAATATAAAATACGACGGTATGGTATATACAGATTAAGGTGTAATTAAGTAGTAGAAACTTATTTATCTTCAATCAAATTTTCAAGAGTTTGATTCATAGTTCTTGATCAAAAAAGAAATTCCTTCTTTATATTTCCGTTTTTATCTTCATTATTATCATTTATGATTTTAATTGATATTTGCATTGTTTCATAAGTTATAAAGAAAAAACAAAGTCTGCAGAAGTATATATATTTGAGTACAAAAAAAATTGTAAGACTACATAAATAACTCCTTTTACAAAAACAAATATTATTATTTTCATAAAGAGTAAACTAATTTGGTCCCCGAAAGATCATCAAGCTGATAACTCGGTACCTGAAAGACTAAAATATACAATTTAGTCTCTGAAAGATCAAAATGATATACTTTTTAGTCCCTGAAAGATTAAAACGGTATACTATTTAGTCCATGAAAAAGACTAATTAGTATACTGTTTTGATCTTTTAAGGGCTAAATTATACACTAAATTGTTAATTTACTCTTTTTTTATAAGAAGTAACTTTTTAAATTTCTCACCGACAAGATTAGAAGATTAGTAAAAGTTATGTCCCGTTGGATTGGCTTGGTGATGTAACATGAGATGGTACAAATCCTAAGATAAGAGAGGCAACTTGAAGAGTGCATATTCCTAAATTCTTCTATCAAAATTTAAGATAAGACTCCACTGAAGCTAACCTGTCTATGAAATTCATCAAGTTCATTTTCATTGATCCATAATTATGCCATGTGATTCAAACATATGGAATTTTATAGTCTTAATTTACAAAAAAAAATGTTATTTTAATAGAAACGTTATCAGCTTCATGAATATATACTATCTTGAGTGAATCTTTAATTCTTAAATTTATGACCTCAAATACACTCTCTTTTCTGTATATATATATAGTACAACTACAAATGGGGAAGCTTACTCTTCAGACCAATATTAGAGGATTATGTTCTTGAGCCAGAATCAGATCACAGATTTCTTGTTTGGCTGCATTTTAGGTTTCTTGCAGACTGTGACCTGACTTTCAATATATATAGTGACAAACATATATAAACCTAACTACCTTTTAAGTTATGTTTGAATTAGAGATATAAATAGAAGCGAACAAAGGGGAAATGATTAAAAATTAAATTCTCATTCTCATTCAATTTTAGGAATTCTTAATGTCTCAAATTGAAGTATTTTGGAAGAACTATCAACTACCAATACTCAAATTAAGGGACGAGATATGAAAGGTTATTACCTAAATTAATCTATAAATATGGCCAAGACTTACCCACTATTGGGTGAATGTATAACTAAACCCTAACGTCCAAGAATAAAACCCTATATCTCTTGATGTTCTTGTTTTTGAGTTAGATCTCCATGTATATAGAGCCATATTACTAAGCTACGAAATTTTTTGATTTTCGGTATCTTCCATTTGAAATAATTATGTATGAGACACTATCCGACATTAAATGTGGGCACTTCTCCCTACGGAGATTGGAACTTGAATTCATTACATTATGAGATACTAATCTTTTGTTAGACCGGAGATTGGAACTTGGATTCATTACATTATGAGATACTAGTCCCTTTTGTTAGATCTAACTCCCGTTGGTACTAAACCATGAATTTGACTTAAGCAATTTATAGAGTTTACTTTTGTAAATTATCCTCATAGAATCCTTAACTTAGTAAATATATATATGTACCCTTTCAACCCTAACTTTATGGATATAAAATCTTTAATTATAAAATGAAAATAAGGCTAAAATCATTCACTTGGTTCTTCTTGCACTACATGTTTAAAGGAATTCATGATTTCATTGTAGCTGCTCCTAATAAATTGAACAACTCTATTTTCTTAATTAGTGGTACAATAAAAGCCATGTTCTGTAGATCAAACCAAACAAAAACTTACAAATGATAATAATGAAATTTCAATCTGTCAAGGTGTTGAACACGCAGTACAAATCTATCAATCAATGATGCTTCATAGAGGTAACCTTACCAAACTCAGACTAAACTCGAGTTCCAAATTAACATCAATCCATAGTCATATCAATAATGAGTTGCAAGAAGATCATTTTGGGGGATTTAAAGATCAAATAAACCAACCTTGAAAACTACTGCTTGGTCCACATGATGTAACCAATGTGCCTACTTTAGTAAGCATGCCTACCTGACATCCTTGTACCTATCTACCTGAATTTTTCTATAACTTCCACCAAAAGTGGGACTTTTCTCTGAAACACCAAAAGAATCATCCAATCTTTCTCAGCCCCACTTCCTAGTTTGTACTGATTACTTACATAATAATTATAATAATAATAGAGCAAGGATCAGTGTGTCTTTCCTCATCTATCTGGGCTTCATTTTTCTAGAAGACAATTTTTTGTAAAATCCCTAAGTATGAGCAATGAGCAGTCTCTGTTGATGACTACATTTCACATGCAAAAAGAATGAGAGCTTAGCTTTCCTTTTTGTAATATGAAAAATCAAGTTGACACACTGATCTTGACCAGAAAAATTCAAAAGTATTTGTAACAAGTTCCACATCAAGGGAGTTACTGAATGTAAGACATTTTATAAGAATTTGTCATCTCCGACCTCAATAGCTAGTTTTTGGAATATAATTCTCCGAAAGATACCCATTATAATGATGCCTTCATTGAGATATCAACCAAACCAAAGAGAGCTGCTTGTAGAGGATTCAAGACTTGAGTGAAAGTTCACATAATGGAGTTGCTGAGGATGTCAACTCTAATGGAAGATGCAATGTAACTGGTTCTGCATTGAGAAATCTATTAAGTATAAAGTACCTTATAAGACTTTAAGCTCTCCAACCTCAACAATTAATTTTTAGGGTGTGGTTCTCTGAAGAACTTATACTCATTATACTAAAATACCTCACAAATTATAAATTCTACAAGCAATGATTATCATCAACATCAACAAATCACCATATGTGGGCCACAACCAAATTAAGGTCGATAAGAATCAGCAGCATTAATAAATGTCGGCACATTATTGACTCAAGTGAGATACAGAAAGAGGGTTAAGAAGATCAATGTGAAAGTGGGTTTGAATTGGATTTTTTTTTTTTAATTTTTGGGTTAGAGGGGTTTGCCTAGGTGTTACAACTTACAACCTCAAAAACAAAGCTATAATGGTCTACGTGTCATCCATATATTGAATCCACAACAACTCTACTATAACGTCTCCTCCATTTTTTTGATGTGAAATGCAAACACCAGTGCACAAATATTTACTTGTTTAGGTGTTTTTTTTTCAAGAACTAGACAGTATTACTCTAGTCAATCGCCAAAAAACTATTCTTCTCAAAGTAAATTTTGAATCTACCGATGAAGTTTTATTTATACTGATTATCTGATTTGAACTCAAAACATCTTGCTTAAGAAACCCTTCTATATACCAATTGTGCCATACTTTGTTGGTGCTTGTTTAGGTGTTTGATATTACGTAACTTAAACGTGTGGAGAATGTTTTTTTGGGAATTCCAATTATATAATGTTGAGTTGTATTCAATATCCACTTGTCATATTTTTGTTGGAGAGTTTTATATCTCTGTTTAAAAAGTACACCTAAATTTTGTCCAACATATATTACTCTAAATCAGTATTTGCAGCACTTGGTCTATATATACGATTCCTACATCCACATACAGATTATGGAGCCAACATTACCACCATCATACATGCACCAGAAACACCATTTGTATAATTGTATCTTCTTCTTACCTTCCTCTCTCATATGAAACTTCTCTGCAACTTCATCTCAGAAAGCCAGAATCACTTCTATGGCTCTGTAAACTTTCCTCCTTTCCTTTAAAGTTTTCCTCACTCTCTTTTCTGCCCTTTATTAGGCATTGGCTGCATAAACCTCTGCTCATTCCCCTAGAGCATATAAAAGATATAATAGCCTTGAGGTATATAAACTCAGAATATGTCATTTTCTTGTGCAAAAAGCTTCTTCCAGAGGTTCTGGCCAGATGAAGTCCTTATGGGAAGTTTTGCCCATCGCAGTTTTTCATCTAATGATCTCTTGCCGTCTCTCGGAACCCGAATCAATGCAGAAATCAGACTTCGAAGATATATCATCTCTCCATTTGATCCACTATATAGGTGATGACTAATTAGACAACCACAATATGCAAATTGTTATGATACTGTGACTGCTGCTTCTGATGCTCTATTTGGTTTTTTTTTTCTTCTTTCTTCACAGAGCTTGGGAGATGTTACTGGTAGTCCTAGTCATTTACTCAGCCTGGATTTGCCCATTTGAGCTTGCTTTTCTGACTTCCAAGCAAGATGCATTAATGACCATTGACAATGTTATTGATAGCCTCTTTGCCATTGACATCATTCTCACATTCTTTGTTGCATATCTAGATAGTCAGTCCTACCTCCTCGTCGATGATCCCAGGGGAATCGCTGTCAAGTAAATAACCTTCTCTCTGCTAGTATATGACTTACTAACATAGCTATCTCTTACTCTTATATCATCATATATCATACAGTGATGCAGCAAGCAAACAGCTTGGAAAATGATCTGAATATCATTTTTCTTCTTCTTGCTTTATATTTTGTTTATTTAGCAAATATAAGAATATTAACAATAATCAAATTCTTTTTCAAGCTAAATCTTTGTTGCCTCCATACAATGCTTCTTCTTCCTTCAAAATAGAAAAACCAACCTTGTAAGCAATAAATATAAGGGCATTTTGGTCTAGATAAGTAACAACATACTAAAGAGAAGGACTATGTTATTTAGACAATTTTGAGGGTAGGGGAGAGTACTTTTCTCTAACCTTTTCATCCACAAAACCTCTGCCTACTTCACATGGTTTCGCCAAACTTGACAGGTATGTATCTACCTGGTTTATATTTGATGTCTGCTCAACGGCACCATTTCAGTCCGTCAGCCTCCTCTTCACTGATCATAGCAGCGAGCTTGCTTTCGAATTTCTCGACATGCTTCGATTATGGCGTCTTCGACGAGTCAGCTCTCTTTTTGCAAGGTTGATCATCATATTCTCTGGTCTTCTTGAATACTTCCAATCTTAAGAATATAACAGTTCTTAATTGCTCCTTTTGCTTTCTTTCAGACTTGAGAAGGACATCCGCTTCAATTACTTCTGGACTAGATTCACAAAACTCATTGCAGTAAGCCACTAAAGCTAAAATATATATTTCCTCTACACCATGGCAACCTCAAGCTGCTTGCATCAGTCATTTTCTTTTTTACCAATTTATTGAATTGCCACTTGCATCGAATTTCAGGTAACCTTGTTTGCTGTACACTGTGCTGGATGCTTTTACTATCTGATTGCAGATAAGTACCCTGATTCCCAAAAGACCTGGATTGGTGCAACTTACCCAAATTTCAGAGAAGAAAGTCTTTGGGACAGATATGTGACTGCAATATACTGGTCAATTGTAACACTTAGCACTACTGGCTATGGAGATTTGCATGCTCAAAACACAATAGAGATGCTGTTTGATATCTTCTACATGCTGTTCAACTTGGGATTAACATCATACATCATAGGAAACATGACAAACCTTGTAGTCCACTGGACCAGCCGCACCAGAAATTTTGTTTGTACACTAAACTTAATTATGCTTCTTCTACTGCTCAATAATAATATATGTCACTGATCACCTGCAACTGCTAAGAGGACATTTCTTCTTTCTTGACTTAAACTGGCTTGTTTTTGGTGGGTGTCACAGAGGGATACAGTGAGAGCAGCATCAGAATTTGCATCAAGAAATCATTTGCCCAATCCCATACAAGATCATCTTTTGTCACATTTGTGTTTGAGATTTAAAACAGAAGGATTGAAGCAGCAAAATACATTGAATGGTCTGCCGAAGGCAATTCGTTCAAGCATTGCGAATTACCTCTTCTTCCCTATTGTGAGGCAAGTCTACCTCTTCCATGGAGTTTCCCATGATTTCCTCTTCCAACTGGTAATATATATTGAACAAGAGTCACTTGTTTTTGCTTTCGTAACACTTTCCTCTTCAGCTAAGAGCAACATGTAAATCCATTAGTTACCTCATCTATACTGAAGAATTAACTCATGTTACCAAATCTGACAAAGTAACTCTATAACAATAGGTGTCAGAAATGGAAGCTGAATATTTTCCACCCAAGGAAGATGTTATACTGCAAAATGAGGCTGCTACAGACCTATACGTGCTTGTCTCAGGGGCAGTGGTGAGTTAGCTAAACATGAATAGTCAAGTAACAATGAAAGAGAGTATTAATTGAGGTAGTACAATGATGTCTTCTTTTCCCAATATTGACAGTTAAAAATTACAAACAAGAAAGCATATACAACTAATATTTTATGAAAGTTGTTTCAGTTTTTATTTGGATGCATCCTAGATGCTACTAGTGCAATGTCATATACCTACATCTAACTCAGATATTCAAGAAAATGTTGAATATCTGAATGATGATGATGACTAATGTAGCAAACTTCTCTTTAAAGCATACCTATTATTAAGAATAACTATTCAACTGATTAATTGTTGCAGGATCTTATTCACTACATGGATGGGCATGATCAAGTATGTCATAATATTCAAACATTGCATTTTCTCCTCTCAAGGATACAATAGCAAAACTGTATATTACTTCTCATTAACATGAACAATTCAGGTTCTCGGGAAGGCAGTTTCAGGAGAAACATTTGGGGAGATTGGCATCTTATACTACAGACCACAGCCTTTCACAGTTCGGACAACGGAGCTTTCTCAAATTTTGAGACTTAACAAAACTTCATTAATGAATGTTGTACAAGCATATCCAGAAGATTCAAAAATTATAATGGATAACCTTTTCATGGTAAATAGGATTATAAGATAGCCTCTTACACTCAGAGTGTGTGTGTATTTGTAAAAGTAATAATAGAAAGGAATTCCTAACTATTTGCTATTTATAATAACAGAGGCTTAAAGGACAAGAAGGCTTGGGCTTTGAATATCCACATGCAGATCCAGGAGTGGTTCTTCATGAAAAACTAGAGAGAGAAAAAACAGGAGAAAGATTTTCACATGCATATACAAACAATTCACATGAGGATTCAGGAATCCAGGAAGCGTATAGAGACTTAATAGACACAGAGGTCCAATTGAACAAGATGACAAGTGAGTATGGTGAAAGAGACATTCATGCTGCTACACTCAGAGTCAGAAGGTATCCAGAGATTGTAGATATTCTGCTCCAAAGAGATGCAAATGCAAAGGATCAAAGCTTCATAAGATGGACACCATATAACAAAAGTACTTCTAACCTCTTAATGGAATTTGAAAGAAGGAAGAAATCAGATGAATATAGAATAGAATTTGGGAATCCAGAATTTTTTATCCATGCTAGAAATAACACAATCAGAAACAGAATACACGATGAACCAAGGTCTATCAACTACCCATTAAAGAATGCATACAGAAACCCATATTCAAGTAATCCTTGCTGTCCAAGTAATAGAGAGGCACTAAGATTCATCAAGAAGAGAGTCACGATTCATTTGCTAGGCCAATGCAGGAATACCTCACAGGGACAGCATGGGAAGTTGATAATGCTGCCTGGTTCAATAGAAGAGCTGCTCAAGATTGCTGGTATGCTTAGATCTCAATATATATATATACACTTGATTCTGAACCTAGAATTTAGAGCAGCAGAATTAGATTGCTGGAACATGTAGATGTATACACACAGAAACCATGTTTTTTTTTTTCGTTTCTTTTCTTTTGTATTTCTTTTTCTGCTCCTTTTGTTAGGAGAACTCAATTTTGAACATAAGACAGTAAAACTACTTACTTTTCTTAATTTCTAATTCCAACTACCAACTTGTGAAATTGCAGATCAAAAGTTTGGAGGATCAAAACCTACAAAAGTTATTAATACAGAGAATGCAGAAATAGATGACATAAGTGTCATTCGAGATGGGGATCACATCTTTCTGCATTGCAGCAATAGTGAAAATTGTGATGATGATCTTGCTTAACAAATGTCAAAATGAAGATATGAAAATACTGCATGAGATATAGGAAGGTAACAATATAATCATATATTGACAACAATATTATGTAGTTAAAAAGTTATTGGATGTTACAAAAGTTGCTCTTTGTTAATGATCATCAAAACACAAAAATTTTACAATTTCAACATGACAAGCCAGGTTACAAGTCCAAGAAAATAAGTCCTATAATCAAAACAATGAGAGCAGAAATGTAGTTACAACTTGCATGATTCAAACAAAATTGGTCACTTTTTCTGTTCCCTGATAACCCAGCCAATCAATGCCTATACAACAAGTGCCGTTGCTCTGTGTGAGAGATTCATCAATAACTTGGAAGAAGCATCTCACGGTGTGCCACATCAGTTTGGGCGGCTAAAAACTGTATTGATTGAATGCCTCTGTAGTAAACTATCATTTTTGCAAATTGATTGGTATAGGATGTGCTTCTGTATTAAAAACAAATTTATCCAACGGAACAAGAGAGCTGTCTCCAAACAGCAAGTACAAATACTTCAGCGTTTCTCCCAAAAAGAAGGTCTCCATTTTGTCTCTTTGGATAGGAGGAACAGTTGTTACATCGCCCAGAGAACAATACCCACCACTCTCAACCCTCGTATATTTCTCAAAAGCTTCAAATATTTGCCAACCCCATTCTCGGTATCTATAAGAAAAAAAATCAGGTTGATTACAGAAAAGATAAGAAAATTGAAACCTGCGCTATCTTTCTTGCATAGATAATTATAATACATAATAACCCAACACATGAGAAGGAACAGATGCATACTTTGAATCTTCTGTGATACGGTACAAAACAAATAATGATTCCACAGTCTCAGGTCGCAAAAGATTGTGACGATCAGCTGGTTTTATTATAATGTCATCAACATATTCTGAACTTTTGTTTCCCCCATCCAAACCTTGTTCAGAAAATTCCTACGTAATCAGAGAGTAGATATTAAATCTCCACTATTAATACACACACAAAAAAAAATATTCTTATAGTGCACAGTCAAGTTCAGGAAAAAAGTATATAATGATCAACACTGCTACATTGGCTCGTTATTTTTTTATAAATAAATCCAAAACATGTCAAAAGAAACTTCTAACCTCCGTATGAAAGTAAGCAATTTCTGGAGCCAGACCAGTAGAAGTTACTGAGTACATTTCAAAGCATGTTTTAGCCAAATCTTCAGCAAGCTTCAAATTTTCCAAGTCTTCAAAGTTAAGCATATTGTTTATCATTGCCTTTTCCTTTGTAAGGCCTTTAGTGGCACCAAGTGCCAGAGTACCAGGTAAGAAACACACCTGGATGGGCAGCAATTAATTTTTGCAGCTTAATGTCAACATAAAATGTAACCTAATTTGATATAGAATTCAAGTGTACAACTAAATTTTAGAAACAAAAATAAGAAGCTCATAATTAACATCATATAACAGTGTATGAAAAATGCATCTCAACTGAACTGAACTACTACTTTAAATAATCATGAGTCTCAACTCAAATCTGAAGGGTGAATACAAATTTCCCAAGACCTGTTACCCGTTTGGTGCAAAACTCTTGTAAAAACCATTAAAGCCATTATAAGACTTAGACCGAGATGGTACTAATAATATAATCTTTTTACTGGAAGTATCCATGACCAATTCCTGCATGGTGCAGTTCAAAAAACAGATGGCAGCAACTTTTTCCTTTTGCACTGTGCTTTTGTAACAACAGCTAATTAAATTGCATATAATCCCATAATGTACAAGGTAAGAGGTAAAAGTTTATTTCATAACTTTTGAGAGAAGAAAAAGTTTGACAAATCTATTTTCCCAATACAAGAAATTAATTCAAAATGACAAAATAATCCATTGTCCAGAACTATCAGAAAGATATAATATAGCAAAAATTGCAAAATAAGTCTAACAATACTAAGCACCTTTCAACTGAACAATTTTCAAGAAACTAAAGCATTAAATGAATATCAAACATTGTCAATCATAATAGGCAGGACTTAATGCATACCAGGTGATCCATTTTTGGACTGAAACCACCATTTAATCCATACGGCAATTCTCCGACAAAAACTAAACCCTTTGGAATTGATTTCCGAACAAGGAGATGCCTAACACCCTTCATTGCCTCCTTATACATTTCATATAGATACGATGTATTACCACCGCTAATAGCTCCACCCTGAAGCCACACTTTGATTAAGTACTCATAATAACTGTCACCGCGAGATCCCAATCGAATATTATCTCCATTAAATTGACCAGTATGAGGGCTGCATAAAGTTCATAGAATCATAAAAATATCATGAAAAGGGAAAAGAAATCCACTATGGCCTAAGTATGACTAAGAGGTAAGTAAATAAGAAACTGAACTCACGGAAAAGTTGAAAGTTTGATCAATAATTAAATCAACCAAAGCCAAAAAATTATGGTCGAAGAAAATGAGGCATGATTGTTCAAGTTAAATTACATTTAATACCTAATATAGATAGGAACCAATCCTTCAACCTTAGGGAGGGTCCTTATGTGATCCAAGGCTTTCATTGCCTCCACACTATATTTCTGATCACCAGAAACAGAACTGAGATAATTAAATTCAAGCTGTAAAGTAGAAACTTCAGAAGTACTACTAGCTCCACCAGGAGCAGCGTGAGCTGTGGAGTCGCGCAGAATAACATCAGACAATGGTATAGAAGTTGGACTGGATGTAAAAGCAGATAGCAGACGATCAGCTAAATTCATGGCAATTTCAAGATAAACAGCCGGCTCAGGTCCTGCCTGTGTCATGTTCATCCCCTTTTCTCCGCCTCTTAGATGATATGCACTTAAAAGCCCACCCAAAATGCGTATTGTAGTTTCAAATAAATTTACTTGGCCCTTGGTGCTAATTCTTTCAGAAAGGTGTGATTCAACCCAGGATCCTGCTTCAGAAACTACTTCATCAAGACCCATTACCATGGCCGTATCAAGAGCATCCACCACTGTAGCACCTAATCCTCCTAATCCATCAACACCTCCCTGGCTGAGTGGCGTGAGTTCATCAAAACCCATGGCATACTTTTTATAGCCAGACCATGCATGAATAAAAGCATCCTTGACTTTTTGCTGCCTAGGAGTCCATATTGCTCTAACATCTTGATTTACTTGACCAATACTATTACTATCACCTTTAGCATCAGGTGGTAATCTAGGAGGAAGCCTTGGAGGCCGTCTCCAGAGTTTTTTTAATTTACCAGCACCTTTAATAATGGGATTACCTTCTTCAACATTTCTGTGGCCAATTGCTTGGTTATTATTGGAAACTATAGGACTAGTGTGTGTCAGCATAACATATGCTAATCCAAAAATCAGTAGTAAGATTAAAAACTTTCCTGTGCTACAGCTAATACAATCGCGCTTTAAATTACTAGTGACCAAACTCTGAGTAATGACCTGGAAAATCAAGACAAGGTAAATCCTTTTCTTGTTCAGTACAGTGGCACAGAATATCATTAATTGTAAAGTAGAAAGATAATATTCATAGAACAAAAGAAAATTCAAGATTTAATAAAATTTCAGGAAAATGCAAAAGATAAACGACATCGAAGGAAAGAACAAGAAATTAATAAGCATTCTTCATATGGTGTTCTTTTTTCTTGAAATTAAAATACTGGAACATTACATCGAATATATTCATATAGTAAACCATTGTAAACTTATGAAAACAGTCACTATAATCTCTAAGCTTTATCATTCTCATCGGGAAGAGGCTATCTCCTTTATGCAGTAGGTATAGTATAATCAAACAACAATTACCTTCAACATTTTATAATATACTGTTTCATAATAATTATGCACCACTAAAATCCTATGACAGACCTAGTCATTAAAATATCTTCTTCGCTATAATACATATTCCATAAAGTCCTGGCTCCTCAAGCCAAACATGTTTTTCACTTGACAATAAATACTTCCTAGAAATACATCTTCTTCATTGGAAAAGCAATGCAGCTCAGAATAAGAGGCAATTTACAAAGGCCAAATTTTGCCAAACATACTTATATCAAAGAAAGGGATATGTTATACCAAGTTTTAAATGGATTCATGAATGTCAGCAACCTTAAGTGATCCATGATCCATAATATAGCAACATATTTGTAATAGAAACTCAAAAAATTGAGAGGATCTAAACATAGCCTAACTGAAAAGATTAATCTGTGATTCTGTGGATTACATTTTCATTTCAATGGCACAAAAATTTCTTATATATCAACTACAACAGAATCATCCCGGTAAAGCAAAGCAGAAAGTGGGTCAAACAGAAAATGGTGAATAAGACTTTTTTTTGTCAGTAACATCCACAGGCATCAACTATCAGTGTTTAAACAAGGTCACCAAGCTTAAGCCAGTGCACATCAATCCGCCACAAGTTTTCTAGAACTAAGGTCAAGTAAGAAGGCATCACTTTGCTAATCAACAACAGTTAATTCAGATAATTTCTGCATTCACATGATAAGTCCTAAAACCCACTTCGATGTAAATCTAGAAAACACTTAATTTTCACCGACTCAAGTGGACCTGGATCGAAATTCTATCGACGGACTCATACCAATACCGTCAATACAGAAATCAACCACTATATGAATATATCATGTTAACTAAATTTGACAAGTTAAATGTGTTGAGGATTTCCCAACTAAGATCTAATGCAGGAGAGAGACCCACCTTGAAGAATGAACGATGGCGAAACTTGGCGTTGTCGTAGTCAACGTCTTTCCTCGTATAGGGCAGACTCTTCGACATGCTGGATCCGATCATTGAGCTCGAATTCAGTGATTCAGCTATCCAACACTAATTGGATCGAAATCCGAAGGTTAATGAGAGAGAAAATCCAAAGAGAAAGGGATGAAAATTGGATTGGGGGCGAGGAATCCGATTTTGCGGAATGCTACAGAGCATTGATGGGGTTACAAAGAATCAAGCATCGAAGAGAGGTAGAGAGAGAGAGAGAGAGAGAGAGAGAGAGGAGACTTTGATTTATCCATTTGCGTTTGGTACGGTGCAAATTAACCTTGTGATTATTCATGGGTTATGAGGATCTTCAAAGAATCAAAGACTAATGCCAAATTGCAATTGACTTCATTACCATTACAACTGTGATAACTAATTATGTTATGTATTTAAAACATTAATTAATTAAACTTCTTAAACGTGTCTATTTTAATTATCTAAAGTTAATAATTTGTTCTACAAAATCTTTTTTATTTCATTGACATTCACTATGGCTCCGTTTGGTATAGGAAAGGGTATGTAAAGGAAAGGGTTTTACAAGGGAAAAATTGTGAGGGAAAGGAAAAGTAGTTGAGGGAATGTAAAGTAGGTAAAGATTGAAAGTGTTTGGTATAAAAAGGTAGGGGAGGGAAAGTAAAATAGATATAGAAAAAAATGACAAAAATGCCCTTCCCACAACCACCACAAGACNACTTTACATAGCTCAAATTACCATACCAAACACATGAAAATCTTGAAAACCGTGCCCTTTTACATTGTAAACCTCAATTAGTGCCTACCAAACGGAGCCTATGTATTCTGAATGGGGAAATGAGTAGTTGATTAGGTCAACTTACATGTACAAAATTAACCCTAATGAGTTGGTTCGAATCTAAAATAATAAAATTGTGCAATTATGGATTGGGTTGTTGATTTAAGATCTCATAAACCAACTTAATTTACGATCTCACATATATTTAAAATTATTTTTTTTATTATTTTTCTATACATATTGTGCAATATTTATTATGCATTTTTTTTTTATGTTCTAAGAAGTTTTAAGACTAATTATGTATTGAACACTTGACACTTATAATTCTTTATGGTTCTTTAATAATTATATTTTTATTTGTGATGGATTGATGTGATTTTTGTGAGTTTATTGAATTTGAAATTTTCTAAAATTTTCTTTTTTATAAATTGAATCCACGTACCTAATTCAATCTTTTTTTTTGTCAGAAGGAAATATCCATTGATGAGAAAATGGCACAAGGCCATACAACAACTGAGAGACATAGTAAGGTAGAGATTTAACAATTTGAACACAACCTTATGCTCAACAGATCAGATTACAATAGTATAGGAGAAGAAGAAAAATCCTAGGCAACACACCTAAGATAGAAAATAAGATCCAGATCTCCTATACAGTCAAATCTACAAAATATCTAAAAAAGATAAGGAAAACTTGGAAGATAAATCAAGAGGCAACACACCCCTCATCCCTCTCAGAGAGATAAATCTTCGTAACCCGTTTTCTTCTTTGTTTGAGCTCCACTTGCAGATTTGAAAAACATACAAAAGACAAGAAGAAAACCCTTTCCTAATGAAAGGGGGAAAATCTTCCCTAAAGGAAGAAAAAAAACCTTCCCTAATGGAGGTAAAAAACCTCCCTAATGGAGGAGAAAGTCAAAAACATACCTAAAGGACGGGGGTCACTGCCGCTGAGTAGCGGCAACCCCAAACGCTGCAGATCTGGAGTGGAGAGCGGCGAGAGAGAAGGTCTTCGAAGCTTCTGATGAGAGAGAATACCTAATTCAATCCAACTGACAACATTGCAAGTTAGGTACCTAATTCAATTCAACTTAACCTACAAATAAATAAATGTGCGAATTCAAATTTTCTTTGAGCCCAATCCAACCAACTTTTGTCACCATAGGAAAAACTCAAAACTCTTTCAAACACAAACTCAACTATCTCTCTAGTTCAAAAAAAAAAATCTCTCTAATGTCTGTTTTTTTTTCAAATAAATAAATAAAATTACATGGGTTGTTTTTCAACTATCCCTTTATATGTAGTTTTAAGTTTTGAATTTTTTTCGGCTGAATCACATTACATTCTGCAAGGATGCACACTAGGTTTTTCTTCTAGTCACAACCCCGTGTTGATCCTTAAACTATAAGTGAATTTTGTTTTGATCTAAGATGTGATTTTGTTTGATTTTTGTTGTTATTTTTAACTTAAACATCTCTTTTATGTGTGTTAGTTGATAAAGAAAAAAAAAGAAAAATCTTTCATAAGTTATAAATAAATTTGTGATTGATTTTTTGTTAAAAGAATGAAAAAAGAAATTTTCATCTATCAACTCATTTATTCAAATACATACGTGAGAAAAATTATTTAAGTTTAGCGTTCAACTAAAAAATAATAATAAAAATCAGATAAAATCACATTTTAAACTAACAGTGAAACAAATAAAAAAGTCTAATAACTAATATAAAATAAAAAAGAAGTTTTAAAATCAAAACTCATCCTATAATTTAAGGATCAAAATGAGATTTTCTTATTTTTTATATAAAATTCTTCCAATCATAAATTTTCTTAAACCTCTTGCTGATGATTAATCATGCCAAAATCTCAACACTTCATGGGCCTGGGGTAGCCCATGATCCAAGTGCACTAAATATCCATTGAATATAAGAACAAAGCTAAAAAATCTGGCCTTGTTTGAACATCCTGTGTCATTTTGAAAAGTTTGCATGAGTGCCACTCCTTTAAATATTAAATATATCATCAAAAGCTATGGATTTGATAAATTTCTTGAGAGTTTACAGCTATAAACAATTAATAAAGTACTATGTTTTAATAAAATCAAGTTTTCCAAGTGATTCTATAAATTTGTAAAATATTTTACTATAATAAATAATGGGAATTAAAAATAAAAATCTTGATACATTATAAACAACTTATAAGAAACTTACTCTGTATATTTTTTTAAAATTGGTTTTAAGAAACTTTATGATGGCTTGTGTATTTTTTTTTTTAATGATATAAAACACTTTTTTATGTATGTTGAGTAAATTACTCCGTCTTGTCTTACAATGTTTCAAATACAGATAATACGTGCCTATGATAAATATTAGAGTTGTGAAAATGATGATGAAAATATTGAAAAAGGATATGATTTCGTTATTTAAGGTTAACAAGCTAATAAACATAATATGAATCAGTGCTTTTTTTTATTACTTAAAAAACATTTTACAATAGAATCCTATTTCATTAAAAATCTTGGAGTAAGATTGTTCTCGTGAGTTGCTACAAGGGAGGAAAAGGGTACTGCAAATTGGTAATTTACTAATTTTCCATGAGGAAAAATTTAAAACTCTAATACCATGTGGGAAGTGGCTCACACACAACAATGACTGAATCCTATGTTTTTATAAATTCTTAATTATTTATTTTTATCATATTTTTCTCGTTTTAAATTAAAATATAACGAATTTAATATTATGTGTTAATTTTTATGAGTCATAACTGGGCAATACTAGGTAATTGACTAAGCAACGTTGGACAAAACTTGCCTAGTGAATTATTAGTTTCACGATTAGATAAACAAAATTGAACACATCTAAATTTTTTTTTTTATTTATTTTGAGTCTAAATTCAACGGGTTAGTTATTCTTTCATTCTTTCAAAGAATAAAAACATTCTCATCAACATACTTTTTCCCTATTGATAGAAGTTTTTGCATAAAGATTTATTAAATATAACTTAATAATTATGTTTGTATTTAGTAATCAAGTTTGATTAAATATATTAATTATCTCAATCATTTAATATTTATCAAAATGATTAGGTTTTATAAAAGACAAATTAGTTTTTTTTTAATTCTGAAAAACATTAATAAATAAGATAAGGATTTTAAAAATAAAAAAAATAATAACCTAGGTCATCATTTTTTGTTATGTTTTAATTTCTAAAAATATTTCATACTTATTTTTTTTTAACTAATTTCTCAATAGCACACAATAATTTTGTTTGTGTTTTTCATATTTTTTTTTCTTCTCACATGTATTCTTTGTTGGAGGTAATTCTATTTGGAACGTTATCTAATATTAAACATAGACATTTCTCTCAACGTAGATTTAAATATGAGTTTACTACTCAACTCTCATTGATTTTTACATGTTTAAAGTGTATGTAATTTTTTTAATTTTAAAGTTATTAAAAATATAAATTGTATAAAAAATATTCATAATATTTACTGAAAAAAATTATCAAATAATTATAGACTAAAATTGTGGACGGAGTGAATTTTAAAATATGATGAAATTGATCCTAAAAATAATATACATGATAAAACATAGATAATATTTTAAAGGCAAAAGTACTTACAGTACCCTTAAAATATAAGGTCAGTTTCAGTTGTACTCCCAAAGTTTTTTTTTTAGTAAATTATAACCCTAATGTTTCACATTTGAGTCATTTGCACCCCCAAATTAGAGGTACACTTGACTAAAGAAGAAGAAGAAAAAATTAAAGGTACAATTGACACAAACAATAAAAGATTGACGGTATAATTGATCTAACAAAGCTTTTGGGATATAATTAAAACTAACCTCATACTTTGTCAAAAAAAATTTCGAAGGTATAACTGAAATTGAATCTATATTTTAGGTACCAAAAATACTTTTGTTTATTTTGTTCCGGTGACAACTTAAGTTATCTACTTCACAGAGTTTAATTTTCTCAAATTTATGATTTGTATATTTTTTAATTTATAAAACACAAATTTTGAAATTAAAAAATATTAAATCTAGGTCAAAGTGCACTTTTGGTCCCATAATTTTTGTTAAGGTCTCAATTTGGTCCCATAACTTTTTTTTTGCACTTTTGGTCCCATATCTTTTGCTCAAGTTGCAGATTTGGTCCTATGTTACACTTTTGGTCCCATATCTTTGACTCATGTTGCAGAATTGGTCCAATATCTTTTAGTCAAGTTGCAGAATTTGTCTCATAACTTTGAGTTAGGTGCAGAATTGGTCTGATATCTTTGGATCAAATGAGATTGGCGGTGAAACTTTTTGCAAAGATATGAGACCTATTTTGCAACCTGACCAAAAGATATGGGATCAAAAGTGATACGAGACCAAATCTACAACTTTTTACAAAGATATAGGACAAAAAATGCAATAAAAAAAGTTATGGGGCCAAATTAAGACTTGAAAAAACGTTATGAGACCAAAAATGCACTTTGACCTTAAATCTAATGTAACTCTAAAGTCTAAAGCAATGTGATGAAACCCAGACCGGACCGGACGGTCGAACCGATTTTAATAACATCGGTCTAAAGTGTCACTCTTTTGATATTCACAAGAATTATTGATCGGTTTCCTGAATGGGATTAGTCTTTGCCTAGACTGTAACACGGATAGTTGGGGACACCCATGGTATTTACCAAAAAAAAAATTATTGACCAGTTTTTCATGGTTAAAATGTGATTGACTTTTATTTTTTTTTTGGCCATTGTGATTGACTCTTATTTGTTATTACCACAAACAAACAAATCACTCATCGTCTTTCAAAAATAGTCATACCGTTTTCGTGCTCGTTCGTCTTCATCGTCCACACTCTGAACAATTGAAATCACACACTTTCTTCCTTCGATGAAGTCGCAATTCTCGTTACCTATTTCTTTTCCACTATTCTTAGCTCCATCTTCCAAACCTCCCTATAACAATAATATCTCCCCATTCCCCTCTGAAATTTTTCGGAACCCTAATTCACCGAAATCCCCAAATCCATAAAAATGACGACGCAGCAAATCGCTCACCACAGAGAAGAGGCCGAGATCTTCCACGGCGAAGCGATCTGCAAGAAGAGATCGCACGAGCTTCTCGGCGATCTACACCTCCCGAAGGGCTTGCTTCCTTTAGACGACATCGTAGAGATGGGACACAATCGTACGACGGGATTCGTGTGGCTGAAGCAGAAGCGGAAGAAGGATCACTGGTTTCAGGGAATCGGCCGGACGGTGTCGTACGAGCCGGAGGTGACGGCGTTCGTGGAGGATGGCCGGATGTCGCGGGTCACCGGCGTCAAGAGCAAAGAGCTGTTCTTATGGATCACGATCGCCGAGATCCGTATTGACGATGGAGATTCCGGTAAGATCACGTTCGCTAATCCTTCTGGTTTGTCTAAGACGTTTGCTGCTTCGGCTTTTGATGTCGAAGATGAACAAGAAGAAAAGGAAGAACGAAGGAACAAGAAGAAGAAGGATGGTTCTAGAGCTTGAGTAAAAGAAGATTACTACATTTATAGGATTAAGTATTATAACTATTTATTTTTATCTCTAATTTACACTCGATGATACATAGTTGATTTTTTTTATGGGATTAATGTTGATATAATATTTTTAATGGAATTAGATTATTTTCATTCTTAATAAATAAATTGTATGGTTTAATTTTAACTTTCAAGAAAGAGACATATAGTAAAGTAGGAATTTTTTTTTTAAAAAAAGGCATAAGTACTAATTTCGTCCCCAAACTTTACACTAACTGTCAATTTTGTCCCCAAACTTTTTTTGCTGTCAACTTTGTCCCCAAACTTTACACCAACTGTCAATTACATCCCCAATCTTTTTTTGCTGTCAATTTCGTCCCCAAACTTTACATCAACTGTCAATTTCGTCCCTGATCTTTCAGATTTTCGTCAATTTTATCCTTTGACTAACTTCTTTTAATAAATTAACGACAGACTGCATCCCTGTTTTTAAATCTAAGTTAGGATTTGAGTTTCTTTTTCTATCAATTTTACATTATATATCGTTAGCAACATAGATTTTGTAGTCAATATTTGACTAAAGTAAGAGCAAAGGATAAAATTGACCAAAATTTGAAAGATTAGGGACGAAATTGACAACAAAAAAATATTGGGGACGAAATTGACAGCAGATGTAAAGTTTGGGGACGAAATGTGTACTTTTGCCTTTAAAAAAAAGAAAGATAAACATTATGACCCAGTTGTGTTTAGCTCATATTTTCGAACCTTTTGTTTTCTACCTGTGCAAATGTGCAATACACGAGTCTCTATGCTCCATAAAAAATCACCTTTGAAAATAATAGCGGTAGATTGTAAAATTATCAGTAAAAAAAATAGTGGTAGTATACGAAAATAATAGCAATTTGTGCAATTGTTGCTAAATAAAATAGTGATAGTATACGTAACCGCTGCTAAAGAAACTAGCAATGTTTAGTGAAACCTCTGTTAAATAAAATAGCGACAAATTGTGAAACCACTGCTAAAGAAAAGAGCGATAGTTTGCGAAATCACTACCTAAGATAATAACAATACTACACAAAATCGCTACTAAAGAAAACAACGACGGTTTGAAAAATTACTGCTAAATAAGATGAAAAAAAATACATTTATAACACAAGAGAAATTAACGTGCAAACCCAAACCAGGGGAAAAACCACGACTGCTGCCCAAGGACAACCAGAGAAAAATACTACTCTCTACGTTCCTATATATCTGATGTTTAAGGTAAAAACACACAGACCAAGGAAATGATTAGCTCACCTAAAATGAAGAGAAAAATGAGGTAAAAAGACTAAACTATCCCTATTAAATTACTAGGAAAATGTTTATTCATTTATGACTCTACTATATTTAATAGGGATAGAATGGTAAAAGAATAATTAATGCTCTCTTGAAGTTATAAAACATCAGATATTTTGGAATAAAAAAAGTTCTCCTGAAAAGCAGATATTCAGGAACGGAGGGAGTATATGATAAATTTTACATCACACAATATTTTCTCAACCCATGTTCCAAGTACACACTCACTCTCCAAACATATTTAAACACACCTCACACAACTCAACAACATGAAAATAACGAGACAAATATTAAATGAATCCCACACCACTCTAGAACAAGAGAATGAAGAGACAAATAATAATACACTTCACACACCTTTTAAGAACAAGAGAATAAAAAGGAGGATACAAAGTCAAATACAAACTTAAAGTGTGTGACTTGATTCTCGTAAAAACCTTTGGGCTTCTTTTTAAGGCTTGACACCCATTCCCCCTTTCAATGTGAATTAATTTTCAAGCAATATCCCAACACAATTTGCAAGATTGCTGCTAAAGAAAATAACGATGATTTTCAAAATCGTTGTTAAAGACAATAGTAGTGATTTACCGCTGCTAAAGATAAGAGCACTATTTGTGAAATCACTGCTAAAGACAATAACGTCGATTTGCGAAATCGTTGATAAATAAAATAGAAGGAGTTTACAAAACAGCTGCTAAAGAAAATAGCAACGATTAGTGAAACAACTGTTAGAGACAATAGTGACGTTTTGTGAAACCGTTTGCAAAAGATAAAAGCGACAATTTGCGAAACCAATGAAATAAAATAGCGGGAGTTTGTGAAACCACGGTCTGCGGCTACAGAAAATAACAGTGATTCATGAAAACCGCTGCTAAAGACAACAATAGTGATTTGTGAAACTGTTGTAAAGATAAAAGCTGACAGTTTGCAAAATCGATACTTAAAACAATAAGGACTGTTTGCAAAATCGTTGCTAAAGGCAATAGCGACGTTTTCCAAAACTTTTGTTAAAGATGATAGCTGAAGTTTTCGAAACCGTTGCTAAAGACAATAACAACAACTTGTGAAAATGTTGCTAGAGAAAATAGCAGCAATTTGTGAAACCGCTGGTAAATAAAATAGTGACTGTAACATCCTTAATTTAGAAAAGATAATTCTTATACTTCAACATAGAACTCCAAGTTACATGGCCCTGGACAAATTGAACAAACAAGAGATCGTTCTATAGCACAACCTAGATGGAATAGAGTGGCTAAACATATATTACAAGAGGCTCCGCCTCCAAAATAGCCACGCAGGGCCCGATACAACGTGCACCTGTACAATTTCTACAATATATTACAGCAACTAGGTAGTCAAACTTCTACCTCAAGTAGTCGCGGAAGGATCCTCAAGGGATGGAGCGTTCCCGCCTCTTGGATGCCCACTAACCTTATCCTGCACAACAGAAACTGAATTGTTTGTAGGGTGAGAATAATAATCTCAGTAAGGTTAAGATCTCTCTACTTTAACCACAACCCTCAACAAAACAATATCTCAAGCATTGTTTACTCTAGGTAACTCAAACTATGAGAAACAACTTATAAAGAAAACGAGTTTAACAAAATAGTTGAAAATATACATAATCAAAACATAATCATACTTTGAACATCATAATGTTTAATTAAATCTCATACGGATCTAGAAAGTAGTCACTTCCAAACAATCATAAATGAATTCATTAATAATCAACAACTAAAATCTTTATCACAAAAGCTGGTCGTGACCGACGTGTCACCCGAAACCGCGATACTTAAAGTATAGCCAGCCCATTAATTCAATACATAAGTCATGCCCATAAATCATTGGTTATCACAACCTTGGCTTTCCAGAGCAACTTCTGGTGTGCACACAATCCAATCAGTCTGTCACCTAAGGAATCCACCTTAGGCCATCCATGGAATCCACCATGGACATTACCCAAATATTCATTGTGAATAATGGGGAGGACCTCCACCCTCAATGAGTCATGACAAAACACATAATCATAACATTTTACAACACATGTTGTTTATCACATCATTTCTCAGTAAATCAAATTCTCCATTTCCAACATTTCTTAACAATCAATTTCATATCACATAAAATAATTCAGTCCACAATTACTTGCACATAACAAAACTCCATCCTTTAAGGACATTCAATTCCAAAAAGGACCATTCTATAGTTTAAAATAAACCATAAGGGACCAATTCATAATTTTCCAAAAACTTTAGAAAAACCATTTTGCGAATTTCCCCAATACACATTCAAATGAAAATCCTCAATTCCTTCTCATTCAAGAGCAACGAAGTCCACTAACACACTAACAACAAGCATCACTTACTCTTAATTCAACAATTCTCAATTAAAATCAATATAAACTTCAATTCTTGAAATTATAATATCTCATGATTCTCACTCATGATTTTGTTCTTAAAATCTGTTTTCTCTTCACAAACTCATCAAATATATATCAAAACTAAACACACAACAAGTAATAACATCATTCAACTTTCATTTCCTCATGTTCAACAAATGTCCAAAAACAGACCCATGAATTCCAACTTTGAAACTAGAGTTTCAAATGCAATTTCTTGAGTCTCATAACCATCATGAACCCACAACCAACTAAACTTTACATAAACATCAAGATAGTCCCAACAATCTTCATATTTTTAGAAACCCTAAGCATCCAAGGAGAGAGAAACAAAGTTTTGAGTGAGGAGAGAGAGACAAACCCTACCTTAAAAGCAAATCGGTCCTCCAAACTTGAAGATTCCCACCTTGAATTTGATCTAGACAAAGCTCCTCCTCAAATTTCCTCTAAATTCTCTCTTCGGTGCTACTATTAACTTCAGCCCCTGTTTTTTCTGTCTGCTGCACGAAATCAGCTCTTATCAACACTCCAATAATTGAGTTTTACTAAACTTTGGGGAAAACTACACTTCTCCCCCCCCCCAAACTTTCTAATTCCTCTCAAAACACTTCTTTAATACACTTTAATTAACAATTTAGTCTCTCCATGTCTCATAATTGCTTCTAAACTCCTCCCCAAGCATTAACACAAATTTTATCTATAATTATAATATTTTCAGAATTTGCAGTTTGGTCCTTCCCTCTTCTAAAAATTCCAATTATTCACTTTTTTACAATGTAATTTCCTCCACTTCCATATATTGAGCTTCAATGCTCCAAATCATTCTTGAACTTAAAATTTCCATTGATAAAAAGTTTTATAAAAATTATCTCGGGTATTACAGTGACAGCTTGCCAAACCACTACTAAAGAAAGTAGCAACGATTTGTGAAACCAATGCTAATTAAAATTACAAAAGTTTGCAAAACAGCTGCTAAAGAAAATAGCAACGATTTGTGAAACCGCTGCTAAAGAAAATAACGGCAATTTGTGAAATCGCTGCTAAAGAAACTAGCATCGATTTGTGAAAACGATGTTAAAGAAAATAGTGACAGTTTGCTAAAGCACTGTTAAAGAAAAACTAGAGCAATTTGTGAAAACTTTATTAAGTAATATAGTGGCAATTCGCAAAACTGCTGCTACAGAAAATAACAACGATTTGTGAAACTGCTGCTAAATAAAATAGCGACAATTTATGAAACCACTGCTAAATAAAATAGAAATGATTTGTAGAATCGCTGCTAAAGAAAATAACATCAATTTGTGAAACTGCTATTAAACAAAATAACAGTAGTTTGCGATATCGCCGCTAAAGAAACTTGCAACGATTTCACAAATCGCTGCAAAAGATGACACCAGTAGTTTGGGAAACTACTGCCAAAGAAAATAACAACGATTTGTGAAACTGCTATGAAAGAAAATAACAGCGATCTGTGAAATCGCTGCTAAAGATAATTGAGAAGCTTTGTGAAATCACTACTAAATAAAATAGCGGCAATATATGAAACCGCTAATAAAGAAAATAACAGTGTTTTGTGAAGTCGCTGCTAAATAAATTAACTTCAATTAGCGAAATTGCTGCTAATGAAAATAGCAGGGATTTGTGAAATCGTTGCAAAAGATAATCGAGAAACTTTGTGAAACTATTGCTAAATAAAATAGCGATAGTTAGCGAAACCACTACTAAAGAAAATAGCAATGATTTGGGAAACCACTGTTATAAATAATAGTGGTGAGTTGCGAATTTGCTGCTAAATAAAACAATTTACAAAACCACTGCTAAAGAAAATCATAGTGCTTTGTGAAACCGCTGCTAATGATGATAACAACAGTTTGCAGAATTGCTGATAAAGAAAATAGCAGCGATTTGCGAAACTAATGCTAAAGATAATAATGACTGTTAACAAAATTGATGCTAAAGATAACAGCGACGATTTGTGAAATCGCTACTAGAGACAATAACAATAGTTTGTGAATCGTTGCTAAAAACAATATCAACAGTTGGCAAAACTACTACTAAAGAAAATAGCGGCTGTTCACAAAATCGATGCTAAAGACAATATGACAGTATGCGAAACTGCTAAAGACTAACGACAGTTCACAAAATTGACACTAAAGATAATAGTGACAATTTGGAAAATCATTACTAAAAATAACAACGACAATTTTTAAAACCACTGCTAAAGATAACAATCACAATTTGTAAAACTGCTTTTGAAGTTAATAGCAATAATTTGCAAAACAGTTGCTAAAGATAATAATGATAGTGTTGCACATCGCTGTTAGTATATTTCACGACAGTTTCATAAACATCGTTATTATCTTTAGCGACAATTTCGTATAATGCCGCTATTGTTTTAATTTATTGATAAGAGTGTTGTTAACTATTAAGTACTAAAAATACAAATATTTATCGCAAAAATAAATCAATTTAATAAACCATTGATAATTTTAGGGTGTGTTTGGATTAGAAGTAGGTAATGAAATGATAATTTTATGTAATGAAATGATAATTTTATGTAATGAAATGGTAATGAGAAAATTATGTAATGAAAATGTAATGAAAATGGTGTTTGGATTAGTTTGAGATGTAATGAAAAAAATAGGATGTGAAATTATGAAAAAGGGTATGTAATGATTGTGGTTGGTTGAAATAAATATATGGGTTTTTTTAAATTGTATANTCAAAGCCAAACACAGCCTTATTATTGTTCTGCAGATAGAAGAAAGAGAAGTCCCATCAATCTTAAAGGTTCAATCAAATCAATTATTGCAACCTCTTAAATATTCAAGACAAAAAAGAATGTGTCAGAAGAATAAATCAATTTAATAAATCCAATATTCTTCCCAAACTTTTACCTTTACAACTGAAACCATATAACCAAACAAAGTGAATCATTCGGCAAAGAGAACATTAAGAAAAGAATAAATACAACAAAAGAGAAGAAGTGAAGAACAAGGTTGGAAAGTTCCTGCTATTTATATCCTATAACCTGTCACAGGTTGTCAGCTTTAGTAATTTATAAAACAATAAATAAATTTAATTGTGACTCTCCTTATATAATTAACACTTATTAAGAGACAAAACCAATCATTCTTTCCCCTTTCTTTTTCTTTTCTTTTCTGTAATGAACATATAATAAATTATAATTGTTTTGTGGTTTCAACTTTTTGGGTATCAACCATGGGATTTGCTCCACATTGCAGTTAGGTACCTGTGGCAGCTGCTTCTTCTGCCAGAGCTTCCATTCACATGCAAAAAATCTGAGCCTGTCATTTTGGTACTTTTAATATTAGTAGTATTGGCCAATTTAGTGATGCCCACATTCACATTGTGTTTGAGATTGTGTCTGTATTCTATTGCCACCTGTTCAAAAACTTGGACATCAAACATGTTAAGTTTCAATTTGGGGGTCATGTGGTCTCTCACAAATGCAAAAGCCAATTGGTCTCTTGGATTAAATGCCTCCAACTCATTGAACATGAGGCATGAGAATAGGTTACTGCTTACCCCATGCTTCCTCAAGATCAGAGCACTGTCAGGAACATCTGCACCCAAAACTCAAACTACATTATTAATTTCATTTATCACTGTGTGTGTATATATATAGAGACATGCATGGAATTATAAAGATGACAAATCTAGTTTTGAAATATTTGTGTACTATATTCAGTTTCTGATTTTAAGAATGTTCATGGATAACAAATAGAACATACACAAGGTGGTTTAATAATATATATGCAGAGGCCAAATGGAGAAAAAAAATTAAACAATCTAGTGAGAAGATGAGATTAACTAAGGGAGAAGATCGATGAAGGTCTGCATGTGAGACTCAGACTCCAATGCTTTAAAAACTGTGCTACTTTAGATCTCTGAATTTAATGGCAAACTACGAAGTTTTTTTTTATCACACTAGATGAAATATTAAGGTTTCTTTTGATTAGTCAAGTGAGTTTTTAATCATATAAAAATTATCTTTTAAATGAATTTCCGTAGATTTCAAGATATGATATATTCTATTAATCAATTAGAAGAAACCTTAAAATGTGCCCTAAGGGCACATATTAGATCAATCCATATTATATTGGAGATAGCATTTATTATTTGGTTCTTAAATTTATATTGAATTAATAAATTTATTTTTGAATAATTAAAATATATGATTCGATCCATGAAATATCACAATTATCAATGATGTGATCCTCGAGTCAAATTTATAATAAAAAAATATAAATTCATTACAAATTTAGGGACTAAAAATATAAATGCAGTACAAATTTAAGGACTAAAAAATACAAAATTAATATAAATATAGGAACCAAATTGTCACATGAATTAANATATAACACTGCCAGTATATTGCAGACTAGAATGTATAACCTTTCTCTATGTATTAATTAATATATTACCCAATTAATTACTTTTGGTGCCTCTATCTAGTCACCATTTTGTCCTATTTCAAATTCCCATGTCATTGATAATGATATATAACAACAACTAAGAATTTTATATAAGAACAATATATAAAAAAAGAATTTTATAAACAAAATAATCAGTGGAAAGTAAAAAAAACTTGTCCATAAGAATTAAACTTTCCCTATAAGAGCCTTCACCATAGAAGACCGACTTTTATTGTCAACGGCAGGCTAGGTTTGAATTAACTTTTCTTCATTAACACATGTACCGCCAAATTAAGTCTTAACTACATAACCATCCATGATTATTTCCATATTGACTAATAGTTAAATATGTTTGTCTTATATCAACTCAGTTAATTAATCTCCAAAAAAATTTTACCTAATGTATTGGTACAACTTGGAGCCTTAGTTGTCTATTGCACATGCAACCACTGAATTAAGACAAGAATGTTCTTGAGTGGTGTATAGAAAATCTAAATTTTTATATACATATGTTGGAATATTAATTTTCTTTTCTAAAAAATAGACAAAAGTACTATTTTTGTTTCTAAATCTAATATCAATTTCCAATTTTGTCTTCAAAATTTGTTTACTGTAAATGCATCTCCAAAATTTTATATTTTAATTTGATTGATTTTATCTTCTATTTATTTTTTACTAATACATTAACATCAAACTCCATCGTAATTTTTAATTTGGATTAAGATTTGAGTTTTTTCTTAATAGTTTTATATTACATATAATTAGCTACGTGAAATGTGATGTTCATTCATTGGATGAAATAAAAAAAAATGATAAAACAAATCAAAATACGAATGTTTGTGATGAAATTAGAAATTGATATAAAATTTTGAGATAGAACAAATACTTTTACCTAAACAAAATAGAAAAAGCATGAGTGCACAAGTAACGAAAGTGAAAGTTCCATGAAGAAATTAATTGTCAAAACCCCCAAAAAGAGAAAAAAGCAAATACCTGAGGGATAAGGCAACTTGGTGGGACTCCATGGTTGCATTCCATTTTCACAATATGTCTCCATTTGCATCTTCAAGCCATTAACATCCCACCATTTCTTCCATCTCACAGTAGCCACAGCCTCTTCCATGGTATGAATAAAATAAGGGTGTTTTGATATAGCCATGTCTGCATTCTCAGATATCACAAGAGAATGAATCAACAACAAAGGATCAACCATTAATTGTAGCTTTGCATCAATCCAAATGCTGAATTTGGAATTTGGGAACAATCTATGGACTAAGAATTTTGGTATAACTCCATTCATTGCTGGGTTTTTGTACAACAAACTTTCACTTGAAACCTTTACAATTCTCCATACACCTATCTTGTAGTAGTTGTAGTCACTGGATTGATTTGAGACTAATCCATGGTACTTAAGCCCTTTGAATGTGACATCGTCTATGAACATGAAGAAACATACATTGTCCTGTGTGTGGGACCCAATGCCTCTTGGCTGGCGGATCTTGTCATGGTCATTGAAGATTGCTGATACCACTACTACTCCATCACACTTTTCCATGGCTATTCGATCTGAATTATCAAGATATACCCAAAAATTAAGATAAAATTTACAATTTGGTCCCTAAATTTGTACCAACTCAACGAATCAATCACTGAATAATTGAAATACACGACTTGATCCTTAAAATATCACAATTGTCAACGATTTGGTTCTTGGATCAAATTTAAGGATCAAAACATAAAAATCGTCTACAATTTAATTCTTGGGTCAAATTCAAAGACCAAAGAAAATAAATTCTATGAACCAAATAGTATAAATTCAGTATAAATTTGAGAAAGGGACCAAATCGTCATAGAGACCAAATCGACAACAATTGTGATATTTTTGATACCAAAACATGTAGTTCCATTATTTATAGACCGATTTGTGGACTCAGTATAGATTTATGGATCAAATAGTAAATTTTCTCAAGAAAAATAACAGGCTTGAAAAATGGCCAAAGAATTCATGAATCAAATTGTTGGTTAATGGTGAATCAAGAGGAACTAATTACCAGAGTCAGTGATGGGAAATTTCTGGAGAAACCCACATGGGATTTCTGTGGTATCGTTTTGATGATCGAAATAAGAAAACCTCATTTGAGAACTGAGATTCCCACCGAAGGTATCAGCATTTCCCTGCATATACCGCAGAACACGCGAAGAAGAAGGCGAAGGGTTGTCACGAAATCTCTGGATCTCTCTCAACACATCCGAGTAATCTGGATTCAGAAATCAAAACCCATCATTCAAAAAGAAAGCAACCCAAATTCGTGAGAGAATTATTATAATTATTGTTATCATTAGAATGATGAATACCTGAAAATTTGATGGGAGAAGAGCAGGTAGGACGTGTGGTTGGAATGGCGTACTTGTGTTCTCCATAGGAAGAAGGGTAGGTAAAGATGGGATCGGACACGAAGAAGCATTGTTTGGATTGCGAGAAAGAGAAGTAAAGAGCGAGAAACAGAGAGAAAATTAGATAAAGCAGAGAGAAACAGAGGAGTTTCGATTGGAGGAAGATGAAGAGAGATTTTGAAGAAGATGTTGTTTTTGTTGTTGTTGTCATCAGCTTCCCCATACATAATAAAGTGACTGAAATGTGGGGAATTTTTCTTGGGATGGTTTGGTTTGATTTGATTTGATTTTCATTTCAACTGGGTTTTGATACAAAAGGGTGATATATGATATATAATGATGATGATGATAATTGATTTGTTGAAGGAAAAGACACAAGAGATGGTTCCAGCTTGCTTGCCTTTGAGTTACTCGTGAAATTTCACAAAGAGAATTGTGAAACCAAGAAGGGAGGTGGGACCTTGGTGTTAATTTAATACCATACCGAACTTTTGGACTAGTCTGGGACGAAAGCCAATGAAAAAGGTAAAGAGTGTGGATAAAGAAATATGTGATGGCGAAAGGAAATGTATTTTATAAGAAAGAAATAAAAATGGAAAAGGCCAATTAATAATATTTTTCTTTCTTTGAAAAAGGTGCAGGTATCATTCGTCCTACAGGTTTAGACTAATCATTTGGAGGTTTTTATTTTGTGAAAATTATTTGGAGGTTATGAAGAGTCCACACTTTATTTTGAGGGGGTTTCATCTATTAAACGCATGTTTGTATTCAACATCTATGACATATATTTATATATATATATATATGTTAGAATATAAAATTATTTTTTTATAACTTTCTCCTGAAAAAAAAAATAATGATACATATGACATATATTATGAATAGATATTATAATTTTTGAAGTTTAAAATTTATGAGTTTTTTATCATTTATATATATATATAAATATATCGTATCATGTCATATAATTTTAAAAATTTAATTAATGTATCAGTATGTCCATGTTAATGGCCATAACTTATAGTTTGGAGGTGTAGGGATCTTAGAATTATTATTTTTTGTTAAGGTTGTTTAAATTGGTTCTATATCTTTATTTCAAAATTAAGTTTGATTCTTTATTTTTCATAATATTCAAATTGGTCCTAGAGTATTTCTATAGTGGTTTACTTTGATTTTAAATTATTAAACATGGTCATATCTCTCTCGTTTCAAGTTTAAATATGATGAGCTTATACTTATGAGTTATTTTCAATGAGTACTTCTCTATCTAATTGGGACCATTAGTAAATAAGGTTAAATCGAGTTTGAAAAATGGGATACTCGTTTTGAAGTCTAAATGTGACGAGTTCAGAGCAATAAGTTACTCTTGATGAGTTAATTTTCTACCCAATTCAGTCTATAAACAAATAAGGTCAAATTGAGTCCAATATATAGTGGGATTGGGACCAAAAAATAAAGAGTTATGAAAAATTAGTTTCAAACTCACACTCATATCTAATTTGATCTCATTTGTTGACAATCTCAACTGAGTAAAAAAAAAAACTCGTCAAGAATAAATTATTTGATTGTGAAACAAGCATTCCAACAATTTCAACATCATGCGCAAGTTTAGCCGGTCAGTCCAACATTTCAGATAAACCCTCCCACCCAAGCATCAGAACAATCACTCCTAACACCTCCACAGCTAGCAGAATCAATATAATATCCACAATTTGGATTCTCTATAGTACTTTAGAGAGGTGTTTGGTACACAGATTGGAAAAATAATCCCGGGATTATGAGCTCTGGACTAGAATAATTCCGCGTTTGGTACGTGAATTGGAAAATTAGTCCTGGGAATATTGTATTCCCAGGAATAGGATAATTTCCTAAAATAGTTATTTTTTAATCCCACCCTAGGGGGTGGGATTAGTCTAACCCCATGATATGGGATTATTTTTTCCATCCAAATTGACTTTATAACCCCGAATTAATTTCCCCTAATTAATTCTTTCTCTACATGACATGGGACAACAATCTTATTGATTATTTCTTCACTTTGGATCCAGGGTTGAGAAAAGATATTGTGCGTCATGTTCTTAGTTACTCATAAGTAATATGAATTTTTATTTTCATGCTATTTTGAGAATTATTTCAGTTATGTTGTGAGTGAGATTTTTTTAGATAATATTATGTTGAGAATTATAGACATTGTGTTATAAAATAGTATTTTTTTCATGAATCTATTAATGTTATTTAAAAATTTTAATTATGATATAATTATTTCTTTATGATATAGTATTTTTCTTATGAATTGTTTTGAAGAATTTCTAGATTTGATAAACTAGTAGTTGATAATAAAAAGTCAAGGGCATATTTGTAAAAGTATTAAACATTCCCAGGAATATCAAAGTTGAACCAAACACAAGATTGTAACATTCTTGGGAATATTGCAAAATAATCCTAGGATTATTTAGTTCATCCAAACAGACATTTTTATAATTCTGGGAATCTCATTCCTGGGAATCACATTCCTGGGAACGTGATTCCCGGGAATGATGAAAGAATAATCCGTGTACCAAACGCCCCTTAGAGGTGTAATGCGAAGAGACATAGGAATAAGTTAGAGAGAGTGTCAGTGGGACCTACTTTCCTTCTCTACTTGTTCTTTTCTGTCTCTGCACTCCACCTATAATACATTATAGAAGATCCAAATTGATAATATCCACCAAAAGATATGAGTTAAACTGGAGCTATACAATATATTTTGATACACACATTTAATTATACTAACATATTTCTTTTCTAATATACAGCTGGATGGAATACAACATATTATACTATTATTTTTATCAACACATTTATGTCATCAAATTTAAATTTAGGCCAAAGTCTTATTTTGGTTCCCCAGTTATGCTCCTTGTTCCAAATAGGTCCCCCAGTTATTTTTTGTTCCATATTGGTCCCTCAGTTATGCAAAACTTGAAAAAGTTGGTCCCTCTAACGTTTTCCATCCATTTTTCCGTTAAAAAAAGAGGAAAAATAAACTTTCATCCCCAAAAGTTTTATTTTCTTATATTAAGGTCCTTTTCTTTTTATAATAGGATCAAAACATAAGAAAATGAAGTAAATTAAGATTTTAAGTGAATTTACCCAAAAACA
>QANZ01017293.1:39215-50124 GCA_003254925.1 Chamaecrista fasciculata
ATATATATATATATATATATACGATACGATGGTCCACACGTTACATATTTGGGGAAATAACTTATTTTTCAAACAAATATAATCGAATAGTTAAATATGTTAATATATTATTTCTGGGATGACTTTTTTGATTTGGCAGCCTTTGAAGATAAAATTTTCTGATGAAGATGGTTGACCCTCTCTTGAAAGACTTGGAAATCCTTAGAGATTTGAATGTTGTCTTGTTGCTCATATTGCAGGTTTCTTGTTTCAATAAATTCTGTCCTGATTTCTCTGAATTCCTCCCAACATTTTTCTGCATCTTCCATCTTTCTCTGAATTGTGTATATAACAGCCTATCATATTTTTCAAACATAATTTTGTGAGCTTTGCACTATATAATCTTATAATTTTAAAAAAGATAAAGTAGAATATATAAAATATTAAAATATATAATTATTTTTAAAATAATATAAAAGCAATAATAATTACTTAATTTGTTTTGTGTGCGTGAGAGAGAAAAGGAACTTGAATTCTCCTCGATCAAATTAGATTTGAAGTTAAGATAATGTATATGCTTAACGATTAAGTTAAAAACATTTTCGGTAAAAGTATTAATTTCGTCCTCAAACTTTATACGAATTATTAATTTTGTTTTCAATCTTTTTTTGTTATCAATTTCGTCTCCAATATTTTATATTTTGGTCAATTTAATTCTTTGCTCTTACTTAAGCAAAATATTAAAGACAATCTACGTCGCTAATGATATGTAATATAAAATTGATAGAAAAATAAATTCAAATCTTAACTCAGATTAAAAAACAGAATGCAATATGTAGTTAATTTATTGAAAGAAGTTAATCAAAAGATAAAATATACCGAAATATAAAATATTGGAAACGAAATTAACAAAAAAAAATTAGCGATGAAATTAACAATTGCTGAAAAATTTGAGAACGAAATTTGTTTTAACTCTAGTTCTTTTATATTTCTTGTTCACTATTTTCTTGATCGATTTCAAACAAGATTTAATTAATAACAAGGATTTTGAAATTCATGAGGAGAATATAAGTGACAGCATATAAAATTTTGAAAGTTGACCATTTTTAATTTAGATTTAATTAATTTACAGATAATTTTTTAAGGAAAATGAAAATTAAAACACAAATTATATATGAATGATTTAAATTAAAATTATGGTAAATTTCACTTTGATACCCTGTTCTATGGACCAATTTCACTTTGGTATCCTCTTCTTTCAAAAGTATCACTTTGGTATCCTGTTCTTTAAAAAATTTCATTTTGGTACCTTGTTCTTTGGACGAATTTTACTTTGGTACCCTGTTCTTTCACTATTTGTTACCCTATTCTATCTTTTTTTAGAGTACCAAAGTGAAATTGGTCCAAAAAACAGGGTACCAAAATGTTATTTTTGAAAGAATAGGGTACCAAAATGACATTTTTAAAAGAATAGGATACCAAAGTGTTACTTTGAAAAGGATAAGGTATCAAAGTGAATTTGGTCCATAAAACAGGATATCAAAGTGGAATTTACCCTTAAAATTATTCTACATTGTAAAGAACAAGAAGAATCAGAATACCTTATAGAGTGGACGTCGTACATCTGCAATTTCCTCATGTTTCAAGCATTCACAAGCCAAAGCTTCTTCAAAATCTCCCTGCGCACCACCCATATATTACTATTTAAATTTCTCTTTCGTTAAGAGTAGAAATCTAATTGAAAATTCAAAACAGTAAGGACCCAATTGAAAATTGATAAAGACTAAAAGGATGAATGAATTAATTTAACCTATAAAATATTTATTAAGATATCCGAAATAATGTATCAGAAAATGAAACAAATAAATTGGAAGTTGAGATTGAATAACTACTACTATATATACATACCTTGTAAATGAGCATTTCTACGAGCAACATTTCAATTTCATAAATATGATGTGGTTTGCCTGCATGCTTCTTTTTTCCATTTTTAAGTATTTTGATTGCTGTTCCTTCCTTTTCAGTCATCTCCAGCTTTGCCACCGTGCTCTTCGCTCCATGCACAATAATATCATCAATTCCTCAAAACCATTATTAATTTCCACAAAAAATGTTATTTTTCAATACTATTATTAATTTATGATTAATCTTCTAATCCTTTATTTGATCCCTGGGAGTACCAACCATTTCAATTCATTACTACAATGGGAGTCAAAAGCTTAAGTATAATTTCTGGCATTATATAATTTGGAAAAGGCAAAAGTATTATTTTGATACCCAAACTTTACACCAATTGTCAATTTCATTCCCAATATTTTACATTTTGGTCAATTTTATCCTTTGCTCTTATTTTAGCCAAATATTAACGATATAATCTACATGCATGGCTAATGATATGTAACTTAAAATTAATAATAATAATAATAATAATAATAATAAAAAGAAACTTCAATCCTAACTTAGATTGAAAAATATGATGCATTTTGTCATTAATTTATTTAAAGAAGTTGGTCAAAGGATAAAATTGACCAAAATGTAAAAAATTGAGGATGAAATTGACAATTTTAATGTAAAGTTTGGGAAAGAAATCAGTGCTAGCTTTTGCCTTAGGAAAACAAAAGAGTGAGAGATAAAAAGTAAGAGTAAACTAATAATTTGATTCCTAAAAGATCACTGAGTTAACAACTGAGTTAACGTAATTAAGAGAATGAAAATTGATGAACCTGAAGTTTCTTCAAATCAAAATGTTCCTCTTGAAGCAAAGCCTCTAACACATGCTCAGCATGGTCCAAAGATGCTGGAACGACACATCCTTCATTATAATCAAAAAGCCTCTCCAAGGCTCTTTCCCCTCCATGAAGTTCTGCAAGCGATCTCGATCTTCCAAGGAAATGTCGTTTTCCCTTTGATTTCCCAAAACAACGCTTCAAAAATATGTACATGCAAACACTCCCAACTATAACACCTATCATCACATTAATCTGTATCCCATACTTTGAACTTAAGTATGAACCCAACTTCACAATCCCTTCGTATAAATCACTCTCATTACCTCTCAATATAGCACTCACCACCTTCTCCAAAATCACATGCTCCATATTTATTTGATCCCACTATGATATGTTATATATTTCAGAAAATCAAAGTTGCATTGCATGCAAATATTGCAATTTTTGCGGCTGCATATGCATGCAATATTATATAGGAGTTGATGTATGTAATATTTATTGAATCTTGTAGTATACAAAAGCATTCTGATCCTTGTCTTGGCAACGAGGTAAATTAAAGAAGACTTGGATATATACGATCTTTTGCTTATTTTGTAAGTTTTCTTTAATTTGAATGACTCTATTTTGGTCCCATATATGTTCTATTTTATATACTCATTTAAATATATTAATATTCGTACATTACAGGAAAAAGAGGTTAGCTAGAGCAGCGTTTTTTGTTAATGATAATATTCTCTAGTATAAAATAGGAAGGTTATTGTTAACAAATTTCAGTTTCCAAAACTGCCCTAATGGAAAGAAAATGTCGAGTCATCCGATCCTTTGTTAAACTTGCATGTGTCCAATAATGATAAACAATTGCACCATTTAATTATTCATGATGACTCAAATAGTCAAATATAAATCGAGCAATCCTCCACGCACGATGCAACTGCTCCTCTATTCTTCTGAGTCTTACATTGTGCAAAATTGAATTGTATGATTTATTACTCCAACACTGATCACAAGTGATCATTCCTAATATCTTCCTTATAATGCTACTGAACTCCACCTCGTACCAGCAGGCCAGGTCTTGCACACAAGACACTCAAGAGGAGATCGAGTTAGGTTCTCAATTGAGCCTCTCCGATTCCCAAGTTACTATTTCGATAGATTAATAGTAAGTTATATTAGAGTGTGTATTACCTGGTGAGACCCTCTATTTATAGGGTACTTGAGGTCGCTGTTATAGGTTTGTTACCTAAGGTGGTCTCTAGCTTATCCTCTAAGTATCTTGTGCGCACTATTAATTACTTTAACGATTTTGATGTTAACGGTAATTGAGGTTGGTGGGAGGTGACTGTGGAGCATACCAAGTGATGTGTGACTACTTCATGGGCTACTAAGCTTGTTGGGTCTAGGGCTGGCCCACTACTTAGTTTGGTCTATACCTTATCACCTTCCAAGTGTTTGTTTGTACTTTGCCAAAGGTTCTAGAGCATTTAAAATATTAATAGTAAGTTATATTAGAGTGTGTATTACTTGGTGAGCCCTCTATTTATAGGGTACTTGAGCTATTTATAGGATACTTGAGGTCGCTGTTATAGGTTTGCTACCTAAGGTGGTCTCTAGCTTATCCTTTAAGGGTTTGTTTAGATTTAAGGAGGGGAAGGGAAGGGAGGAGATTGGAGGGGGAGGGAAAGGGAGAGAATGGGGGATTAATCCTCTCAATCTCTCCCCCTTGTTTGGATTATCAAAAAAATGAAATAGAGAATATTCAAGGATTAAGTTATGACATTAGTGTCAATTTACTATTTTACCCCATTTTAACATTGTTTACAAAATTAAGAAAATCTGACTTTTTTTAATAGGTCAAAGTCCTATTTTGGTCCCCCAGTTATGCTCAGTGTTCTAAATTGGTCCCCCAGTTATTTTTCGTTCCATATCGGTCCTCTAGTTATGCAAAACTTGGCAAAGTTGGTCCCTCTAACAGTTTCCATCTAAGAAGCATGGACACTTCATTTTGAGGGCGTGTCGCCGTGTCAGACACGTGTCAGTGTCCGACACCCGTACGACACCGACACGACACATATTCATAAAATTTAAAATATAAATCAATTTTTTGTGACTTTAACATGACATATAAGAGAAAATAATAANGGTGGATTGAATATGAGATGAGAGAAAGAAAAGAGAGAGACCTTCGATAAAAAAACCTCAACTTTTCCTTTGCTTAAAATCTATGCTAATAAACAAGAATTTTGGGGTTTGATTGGTCGGGATTGGAATTTAGTAAAGCGACTCAGAGCAAAGCACTGATTAAAAAGCGACCCATGAGCTTCAGGCTTCTTCACCCTCCATCATCATCCTTCTCCAGCGTTGCTGGTTTCAGTTTTATTTGTAAGCCATTATCTCCGATTGAGCCAGAAATCTGTCAATTCCCTCGGCGATCTGGTCCCTTTCAGCAACAAGGCAAGTTAATTCCTCTCAANCTCCAATTTGTGTTTTTTGACCTAGCTTTGTGTTTTTTCAATTACTTTTAACTAACTAACCTAATCACAGAATGAAAAGAGAGAGAGATTATTTTTTTGTGAAATAAACTAAACTCCTTAAGTTATTTCTTCTTTCTTACATTTTGGTCCTATTATAGAGAAAAAAGTCCTTGATGCAAAAAATTTAAACTTTTAGGAGTTAAAAATCAATTGTGTCTTTTTTTTTAACAGAAAAATGGATGGAAACTGTTAGAGGGACCAACTTTGCCAAGTTTTGCATAACTGGAGGACTAATATGGAACGAAAAATAACTAGAGGACCAATTTGGAACACTGAGCATAACTGGGGGACCAAAATAGGACTTTGGCCTTTTTAATATAAAGATTAAGCAATATCACATTAACTATTTAACTAACATATATAAATCAATAAAAATATGTTAATTTTTTCTAACCGAGCCTAATTTTTACGATCGGGCCGAGCTGATTTTTTCCAACCGGGACGGACAGAGCCGAATTTTTGTGACCGGGCTGAGCCGAGCCATATTTTTTTGACCTGGCTGAACCGAGCTGAATTTTTCCAACCGGTCCAACCTCAGCCGAATTTTTTCGACCGGGCCGGTCCGAGCCCAATTTTTTGACAGGACTGACCTGACCCTAATTTTTTCGACCGCACCAGCCCGAGCCGAATTTTTTCAATCGGGCCGACCCGATCTGAATTTTTGACCATGCCGGCCTGAGCTTTATTTTTTCGGTCTGGTCGGCCAGAGCTGAATTTTTTTAACCGGGCCGGCCTAAGTCAAATTTTTCGACCGGGCCGGCCTGAGTCAAATTTTTCTGATCGGGCCGGCCCGAGCCAAATTTTTCCAACTAGGCCGAGCCGGGTCGAATTTTTCCAAACGAGTTGGCTTGACACAAATTTTTCCGATCGGGCCGGCCCGAGTCGAATTTTTTTCGAAAGGCCGGCCCAAGCCAAATTTTTCGGATCGGGCCAGCCCAAGTCGAATTTTCAAACCGGGCCGGCCCGAGACAAATTTTTCGACCGGGTCGGCCCGAGTTGAAATTTTCGGATTGGGCCGGCATGAGCCAAATTTTTCCGACCAGGCGGACCTGAGTCGAATTTTTCCAACCGGGTCGAGCCGAATTTTTCCGACCGGGCCAGTCCGAGACAATTTTTTTCGACCGGGTCTGCTCGAACCAAATTTTTTCGACCAGGCCGGCCCGAGTCGAATTTTTCCGACCGGGTCTGTCCGAGCCAAATTTTTTCGACCGGATTGGCCCGGGCTGATTTTTTCCGACCGGGGCAACCGAGTCGAATTTTTCCGAACGGGCCGGCCCGAGCCGAATTTTTTCGACCGGGTCGGCCTGAGCCAAATTAAATTAAAAAATAACTAGAGGACCAAAATCAAACAACCTCATAGTTTGAAGACCATAATACTATTTAAATTAAAAATTGTTCCAAAAAAAAAGGTGAAGAGTTCTAAAATCCTCCAAAATACCTTAAATTGGGGTATTTCAAATTTACACTACAACTTAAATCCTCCCTCACCCTCCCTCCTCTCCTCCTTCATTATTTACCTGGTATATTAAGTCTCGCCAAAATAATAAGAAAAAATAAATTGTTATTTTGTGATAGAAGTAAAAACGATTTTTAGGAAAACAAAGAAATTTTCTTTGAAGCAGAAGTGGAAAATTAGATTTTCTTGAAGACAATAATTAAACATAACCACTCTCAAAATTATTAATTCTCATAAGTATTTTTAATATTTTTTTATGTATAGTATTTGCTTACATACACTATTGAATAATATATAAAATAAAAATTATTCCAAAATTTTTAGAAAACAATAATATTTTTTGAAGAATTTATTAAATGGAGTCACAAAATACACACACATATAAATTGCTTTCCTTTTCAAATTCAAAACATATAAGCTTTTTTATATTTTGTTTTAAATGTCTCTAGATACAAACCATTTATATATAGATTATTATAGAATCTACAATAGACCAAAATATGATATTTTAATTAGAATTCTTAAATTGCTAAATTTTATTGTTATATATATAATAGGCCAAAACTTACTTTTTGCATAATATCCTTTCACAAAATGGAAGGTCCATTCCTTACTTCATTCCTTAAAAATGTTCAAATTTCAGCTTACAAAATTGACAAAAAGCCTATCACCATCTAGCAAATAATGAGTCTAAAGTTACGAGTTGTTTTTAATAAACAATTTTTTTATTCAATTAGGACCAACAACAAACGAGATCAAATAAGATCCCGAAAGTGAATTGCCTGTTTCACGTTCAAATAAGCAAAGATGGTTATATCTATCTCATTTAAAGTTTAAATTTAACGAGTTTATAACTAAACATTACTCTTAATGAATCTTTTTTCTATATTTAACATTGCTGGAAAATGAGGTCAAATCGAGCTCGAAAGTAGATTTAAGACCAAAAAGTGAAAATTAAAAAAAATTGGTCCCAAACCCACTTTCAACATTTGATATGACTTTATTTGTCGACGATCTCAATTTGATAGAGAAAGTATTCGTCAAAAATAACTTCTAACTTTAAACTTTTTGCATTCAAATTTAAAACGAGAGAAATATGACAACATTAAGTAGTTTGGGACCAAAATAAACAAATACAAAAACATTTAGGTCCGATATGAAACTTATAAAATATTAAAGACTAAAATAAACTTAAGAATATAAGTATAGGACCAATTTAAGCATTTAACTTAAATAATATGTAGTTATAAACAAAGGTAATAGCTTGCAGTGGACAAAAGCTTAAATTAAACCAAACATTTTGGTGTCATTGTTTGAATTCTAACATAGGATTCATCACAAAATACTCAAAACATATATAGATATAGGACCATATATAGTAATACTAACATAGAAACTCAGGCAAAAAAAAAATACAAACATAGAAACACAATTGAGTTTTAAAATTGTGTGAATAAGACTCTGAGTTTTTAATTTTGAGCAATTAGTGTCATTCTATTAAGTTATCATCTGATCTCACTATTAAATGCTACATAAGCATATTTTAAAGAGAATATTATAGTAATTTTCTTTCTTAAAACCCACCCAAATCACTCCTAATCTTACAACCTGGTCACCCAACCATTAGCATATTCTTGGTTTTGAACTAGCTAGTGTTGGGCAGATGGGAAGTGGGGCTAATGGCTGGGTGGTCGGGTTGTAGGGTTAGTGATTTGGGTGGGTTTTTAGAGTTTAAAAGAAAATTACCATAATACCCTATTTAGAATAGGTCTGCGTGGTACTTAATGGTAAAATAAGACGATAACTTAATAGAAGAGTATTAATTGCTTAAAATTAAAAATTTGGGGGTTATATTCACACAATTTTAAAATTTAAAGGTGTTTTATGCACTCGACTTAAAATCTTGAGGATGTATCTGTAATTTAACTTTAAATTTAATATATATTAAATATTGTTATAGAGACATTAATTTTACCAAAACACCCTTGTCAATGATTAATTAAGACCAGGTCAATCTAACATTATTGCGGAGCCACAAAATATAGTTCCTGCGCTTGAATGTAATAATTTAAGAGAAAAAAAAAATATAACTGAATTATTTAATTTAAGATATAGACCCACAAATAGATTTTACAATTACATAGTCTTCTCATGTACAGTAAATTTAAGTTACATATATATATGATGGTCCCCAATCCACATTGGGGAACATAAATTATTGTGTGTATGACAGCCTATCATATTTTCAAACATAGTTTTGCACTCGTATATATATGACCTATAATAATTTTTTTTTAAAAAGTAAAATATATTTTGTGTGTGTGAGAGAGTGAGCTAATAGAGAGAGAGAGAGAGAAGGAACTTGAATTCTCCTCACAAACTAAGATGACTGATATGAAACATTATTTAATTTCAAACAATATTTAATTAATAACAAGGTTTTTGGAATTAATTAGGAGAATATAAGGTACGGCAAATAAAATTGGCTGAAGTTGACAATTTTTAATTTAGATTTAATTTAGATTTAATTTAGAGCTAAAGTTTTTTTTTTCAAGGAAAAGAAATGAGAGGGAAAATGAAACATTAAAACACAACTTATGAATGATCTAAATTAAAAACAATATTTCCTGCACCACCCATATATTACAATTTAAATTTCTCTTTCGTTAGGAATAGAAATCTAATTGAAAATTGATAAAGAATAAAAGGATCAATGAGTTAATTTAACCTATAAAATGTTTAGTTCAAAGTGTACTTTTGGTCTCTATCTTTTGTTCAAGTTGTAGAATTTGTCTCATACTCTTTGATCAGGTTGTAGAATTGGTTTTATATCTTTGTAAAATATATTTTACATTGTGGGACTAACGGTGAAATTTATGTAAAGATATGAGGTCAAATGTGCAACAAAAAAGATATGAGACAAATTTTACACCTAACCAAATGATATGAGATCAAAAGTGCAACAAAAATAAAATACGAAACTAAATTGAGACTTGAGTAAAAGATATGGGACTACAAGTACTTCTCGACCAAATATTTGTTAAGATATCCGAAATAATGTATCATAAAATGAAACAAATAAATTGGAAGTTGAGATTGAATAACTACTACTATACATATATATATATACCTTGTATATGAGCATTTCTACGAGCAACATTTCAATTTCATAAATATGATATGATGGGGTTTGCCTGCATGCCTCTTTTTAGCATTTTTAAGTATTTTGATTGCTTCTCCTTCCTTTTCAGTCATCTCCAGCTTTGCCACTGTGCTCTTCGCTCCATGCCCAATAATATCATCAATTCCTCAAAAGTCAAAACCATTATTAATCTCCACAAAAAAATTGTTATTTTTCAATACTATTATTATAAATAGTCTTCTATTCCTTTATTTGATCCCTGGGAGTACCAACCATTTCAATTGATGATTACTACAATGGGAGTCAAAAGCCAGGGAATGGATCATCTCCAGTATTTTTCCTCTCCATTCTCTCCATTTTATTCAATCATAGCCATTCAACTAATCTAACTGCTACAACACAAGCCACATCGCCCCTATATCAAATCAGGCCTTTTTTCTTTTTTTTCAAATGCCACCTGAAACGCACACGCACATGCACATATGAATAGAGGGATTTTCCTTCACTAAAACCTTATTTTGGTCCCTCACATATTATATTTTTCTCAATCTAGTCCTTAAAATTTGCTTCTCAATTTGGTCTCTTACAAATGTTTTTGTTATCAAAGTTAGTCTCTCCATTCAATTTTTAATAGAGTTGGTAATGTGTCAAGTTAAATGATAATAGAGGGATTAACTTTAATTATAATAGTGTCACAATATCAACTTCGTTAAAAATTTGATGGAAGAAGTAACTTTAATAACCGAAATATTTTTGAGGGATTAAATTAAGAAAGTAAATTTATACAGGACCAAATTGTAAAACCTTTTTTGGTCCCCCACATATTATATTTTTCTCAATTCGGTCCTTCTTAAAATTTGCTTCTCAATTTGCTCTCTTATAAATGTTTTTGTTATTAAGGGTAGTCCCTTCATTCAATTTTTAACAGAGTTGGAGATGTGTCAAGTTAAATGATGATAGAGGGATTAACTTTAATTATAATAGTGCCACAGTATCAACTTCATTAAAAATTTGATGGAAAGAGTAACTTTAATAACAGAAATATTTTTGAAGGATTAAATTGAGAAAAAAA
>QANZ01017293.1:59172-74824 GCA_003254925.1 Chamaecrista fasciculata
CCACTGCAGAGCAATCAACCAATCCCTTACTTAGCCCGTATAACTACCCTGTTACGGGCAGCGTTAGACTAAGCCAAAGACTGACAACTGCAACGCTGAAATAGTCATTGACCTCAGGTCAAAGGCATCGCTACAGGCGTACTAGGAGAAACTAGCTGATGACTAAACCCATGCAGGATTCTCCGGGTCAGTCCAGCAATTCGTAACACCTTACGGAATTGCACCATGACTCTCGTCCCAGCATCTAGTGCGTGCATCTCATGCACCGAGGTCATGCTGGTCTTAGTTTATTTTTGCTCCCACAAAAATAATCGACCAGGGACAATTTTAGATTAATTATCTCATAATTAATCATGGACGTTATCATAGTAAACATGCGAATGATATGACAACACATTAATTTATCTTCCATAAATTAATAATATGTTCACAACATATTTATCAAATAAAATGATTGGCCCTAGGGCACAATCCCCAACAGACTTTACTAGTACTATCAACTAAATCTCTCGAGAGTCCTTTAGTCAATGAGTCAGCAAGATTGTCTTTTGACCTTACATAGACAACAGTGATGATCCCATCTGAAAGTAGTTGTTTTATGTATTCATGTCTTGAGGCTATATGTCTTGACTTACCATTGTAAATCTTACTCAATGCTCTAGATATAGTTGTCTGACTATCACAATGCAAGAGAACAGCTGACATAGGTTGTGGCCACAACTCAATATCTAATAACAAATTTCTCAACCATTCTGCCTCTTTTCCTGCGGCTTCTAAAGCCAAAAATTCAGACTCCATTGTAGAATGAGTGATACAAGTCTGTTTTTTAAAAGCCCATGAAATAGCTCCTCCACCCAAAGTAAATATCCAACCGGATGTTGACTTATTGTCACTTACACTAGTTATCCAACTAGCATCACAGTATCCTTCTAAAACTGAAGGAAACTTATTATAAGACAATGTATAAGACTTTGTTCTTTTAAGATAACCAAAAATTCGTGTTATTGCTTTCTAATGATCACTACTAGGATTATGTGTGTATTTGGACAGTTTCCCAACAGCAAAAGCTATATCAGGTCTAGTGCAATGCATTGCATACATTAAACTACCAATTGCACTAGCATAGTCTAATTGACTAACTAATCTACCCGAGTTTTCAACCAACTTTTCAGATACATCATATGGCGTATTATATTCTTTAATACCCAAATGATTAAACTCGGTTAGAAGCTTGTCAATGTAATGTGTTTGATTTAAAGTAAAACCTCCATTACATTTTTTAACTTTAATTTCTAAGATAGTATCAACATCTCCCAAATCTTTCATTTTAAACTGAGAAGACAAATACTTATTAGTATCCTTAATACCTTGCATGTTGGTACTTATGATTAACATGTCATTAACATATAGACATATTATCACACCATAATTTTTTGTGAACTTAGAGTAAATGCACCTATCTGCTCCATTATGTTTGAAACCATTTGATAATATTACTTTATCGAACTTTTCATGCCATTGTTTTGATGCTTGTTTTAATCCATATAAAGATTTAATCAATCGACACACTTTCTTTTCATTACTAGGAAGCACAAATCCCTCAGGTTGCTCCATATAAACTTCCTCATCTAGATCACCATTTAGAAATGCTGTTTTCACATCCATTTGATGAATGTATAAATCATAAATTGATGCTAATGCAAACAGAACTCTAATAGAAGTGATCCTTGCCACAGGAGCATAAGTGTCAAAATAATCTACTCCTTCCTTTTGCCTAAAACCTTTAGCAAACAGTCTAGCCTTGAAAGTTTGTAGAGACCCATCAGTATTATATTTCCTTCTAAATACCCATTTAGAATTATGAGGCAAATCAGTTAATTCCCATGTACCATTAGATAGAAGGGAATCCATTTCATCATTTATGGCCTCCTTCCAAAAAGCAGAATCTCTTGAAGCTATTGCTTCACTATATGTTTTGGGATCGTCTTCCACATTAAGAACGATAGGAATTTTATTAAGCACCTCAGACCTACTTCCTTCAAGTAAAAAGACTAGTGCTTGAGAAGATATAAAATCAGAACCCAAGTTCTTTTTTTTCCTAGCTCTTTGACTTCTCCTTGGTTCATCAACAAATTCAATTAATTTTCTTTTCTTTGATGAACTAGGAACAGGATTCTCCACATTTCCTCCTATAGTAATTGTTTCTCTAGGTCACCAGGATTTGAGGTATGTGAATCACCTATAAATTTGGTTTCAAGAAATTCAACATCTTTTGACAAAATGACTTTAGACTCAATGTCTAACAAACAATATGCTTTTGAATTTTCTGCATATCCTACAAAGATGCTTTTAATTCCTTTAGGACCTAACTTTGTTCTTTTTGGATCTGGTACTCTGTAATATGCCAAGCACCCCCACACTTTCAAGAAATTTAAGTTGGGTCTTCGTCCTTTCCATAATTCATATGGAGTACTCTGTAATATGCCAAGCACCCCCACACCTTCAAGAAATTTAAGTTGGGTATTCGTCCTTTCCATATATAATTCATATGGAGAAACCTTAAATTTCTTTGAAAGTATTCTGTTATGTACAAAACAGGCAGTCAATAAAGCCTCCCCATCTTTGATATATATATATATATATTTAATTCAATTATTATAAATGACTTAACAATCATTTATATACCCTTCTCAATTCTATAACTTATCTAACGTGGGACTTTAATTACTAACTATACTAACATAAGCATGATAAAACAATTTCTAGGATAGAGAGGATACTCACATGAAAGTTCTGCACAATGACCTAAAATCCACTAACCAGAATAGTACCTTCAAACTTGAGGTAATTACGAAACACCCAAGAGGAAGAAGAGAATAGAGAAAGCAATGACGGAAGCTGCTACGGAGGCCGCCGATGGTCCCACGGTGGCCAGACGCTGCCGGCGACGTTTATAAAAAGGTAAGTCAACGTCAACACAAAGGACGAAGGGAGTGGAGAAGGAACGTGCGTGAGTTGAATAAAAGGCAAATGGGAGATGATTTAAGTTATTATCTTCTTCTACATTTCTTTTAAAGACTGAGTGGTTCTGTGGCTTCTAGAATTTGCTGGAGAGAAATGGGACTTTATAAGCTAAAATTACCATTTCAGCCCAGACGAAAAACATTTATTTCAAAATAGTCCCTTAACACATGATTTTAAAAATAGAATCTTTCAATAAAGTTTATATCATTGGATTTGTCTCGAAGAGTATATTCCAAAAATGAAATTTGTTTTAAAAACACTTTGTCTTTAACATCTCTCAACTCTTATTCGAATGTGTCATTTGTCGGATTAAAAAAAAAAAACCAAATGAAATTTTAAACTCTGTTTGCTCCCAAAATTTAACCACAAGCTCAGAATAACTTCTAAATTCACTATATAATCTTATTTCAATTAAAATACTAAGTCTAATATTTCTATAGTATCTGGGGATATTACATTAATTATTTTTTGTTTTTAGGTTTTGATCTTATTATAAAAAGAAAATGACCTTAATGTAAAAAATTAAAATTTTAGGGGATGAAATTTTTTTTTTCCTTTTTTAAAGGAAAAATGGATGGAAAACGTTGGAGGGACCAACTGTGCCAAGTTTTGAAAAACTGAGTGACTAATTTAGAACATTGAGCATAAATGAGGGACCAAAATAGAACTTTGATCTTCTTTTTTAACAAAATGTTTATATCATTCCACTAGCAATTAGTGAAAATGAAGTGTTTTGGACATTTGGTTGTCAAAATAAAAATATAACTGAATTCCACTAGCATCCTTGTGAATGTGTTCCCGAATCGTTTCCAAAACCGGTTGAAAACAAAAAATATTAAAAATAATATTTATTAGTATTTCAAAAATAAATTTGTGATATTTTGTAATTTTATACAAAAATAAACTATTCAATCATGCCAATATCATTATTTAATAATAATCAAATTTAAAAATATAAAAATTATAATTATTCAAGTTAATATAATTTAAATAAAAACAAGTACGAATTTTTTACTTTATAAAATAAACATATTTCCTAAATATTAAAATCTAAAAATAAAATTTTAGAAATAGAAACAAAAAAAAATAAGAACATAAAATATTTTCTTGCATTTGATTAAAGAAAATATTTTTTGTTTTTATTTTCTATTTCTATTTAACCCAGATAAGCAAATTTTAGTAAATGGTAGCTAGTGCCTAGTGGCTAATCTGTAACCCAATTAGCACATTTATATTTTTGTTTTCTTTTCTATTGACTGACTATTAGAAAATGATTCATAGAATAATAGAACATCTCATTCTTGTAAACATTCTTCAGTAGAATAACCTTGATAAGCATATTAGTAAAGTTATTAGGCTATCAAAAGTATTGTCAATAGGTGGAGAGAAATTTGAGTTAGAAAGTGACTCCAAATATTTTCCATTATGCTTTTTGTGATTTTGTTCTAAAGCAAATTAGCTTGCAGTGGACAGAAGCATAAACTAAACTAGACATTTTGGTGTCGTTGTTTGAATTCTAACATAGGATTCATCACAAAATACTCAAAACATATAAATAGGGCCATAGTAATACTTACATCGAATTCAGGCCAAAAAAAAAAGCTTACATAGAACAAGAGTGTAGTACAACCTCCCCAAATGCTTTTTGTCAGAAAGACAAAGCATCATCACATTCTTTTCCTTTTTCTTTTTCTTTTTAGGTAGAGGGCATCATCACATTCTTGATTCATTAAGAACAAACTCTCAACATGATTACTAACAAAAGCATGGATATATCCCGGAAGCCGCAGTAACTTCTGTGATCCTTCTCTCATGGGATCCACTACAATAATCCCATCACACAAAGAGTATAGTACAACCTCCCCACTATTTCTTAGTGCTAACAATCTCAATGGCATGCTTCCCCAACGTCTTGAATCAAAATTCAACAACTCAGTCCACGATTCCACAACACCATACTCTCTCATCACCCAAATACTAAAAACTCCCTCATATTCTAATGATGATCCGTTACTAAGCACCACAGCAAGCTGTGAATTATCCCCTCCTTTGAGAGTAGACACATTATAAAAATGTGACTCCTTCAAAATCTGAGGTAGCATCAATTCTCCAAATGTCTCCTCAACCACGTCGAATGTCAAAATGAAATTTTCAGTCTGCCCATTATTACTTTCACGGCTCGCAACCCAGTGAAGTACAGAATTCACAGACATTTGTGATGATTCCCATGATAACTTGGAAACAAGAAATGGAGGAGTTTTGTTAGTGATTCTCCAGCAATTACTAGCAAGAGAGTATATGGCAAGAGTATATTGTTGGCTGCTGAAATTCATAAGCCTTATTACTTTAAAATCCTTATTCTTAGAATCAAATCCAAACCCATAAAGTACCGTGCTTTTGTTGCAAATAAGGGTGTGTTTTGGAAGCACTACGTATTTCTTAATAGATGGGTTCCAAATGATCTGAGTGTCGTCATCTATGTATCGTTCCTCGGCAAGACATACAAGACCATTGCAAGTGCCAACCACCATCGAACTCCTCCTACCTACAACAAGGAAATTCTATTGAAATTTCAAACTAAATGAAAGAAATAACCTACTATTTAGTCAATAAATTTGTACTATGTAAATGATTCAGTGCTTGGATAATTGGAATATAACTCAGTCCTGGAATATCAAATTCATCAATGACTTAGTCCTTGAATCAAATTTAGAGATCAAAGAATACAAATTTTGTACAAATTCAGGGTCAAAAGTATATATTTAATATACAAGAACAAAACATACAAAATTAGATCAAATTCAAGAAAAAACTAACTCTTTCCTCCTTAAACTTGTACAAAGTCATTGATTTAGTCTATAAATAATTAGAATATAGGACTCCATCCTTAAAATATCATAATCCTCAACAACTTGATCACTAAGTCATAACACGAAAAGATACAAATTTAATGACAGATCATGGATCAAAAAGTATAAATTAAATAGCAGTGGATCCAATCTCATCATTTATTCGCCGAAATGGAAGCATAAGCCAGCCCTAAATCCTAATACTTACCTGGGAAGATACGATACTGTGGGAATTTGGAAACGGAGAGGTTCTGGTCACTATCGGAATAGATCGAGTAAAATTCCATCTTGTAACTTTGATAGAGATGAATAAACAGGGATGAATCGTGTTGGAGGGTACGAGTGTGGTGGTCAGATATGAAGGATTGATGAGTGATGATGGATTTCCATGATTTGCAAACACAAGTGCATTTCCCCAGGGACTTGAGATTTAGTCTCTGCAGAATTTCCACCCAGATTTCTTGAGACAAATAGTCTGACATTTTAGAATCAAAGAAACAGAGATGGAAGAGAAACTACGATTAGGGTTTTAGTCTCAAGCTTTTGGTCTTCTTGATACCAAGGTGTGTTTTAAATTGGGTTAAATGGTGTTGGATTTTGAACCCGGGCCCGATGTGCTTCCCGCTTTTTTCTTTCAATCTTTTTGGCCCATTGTTAAAAGATGATGATATTAATATGTGTCTCTCTTTCTTCAACCGTGGATACCTTCTTAAGGGTGTATTTGAAAAATAAATATGTAATGAAATGGTAATGAGAAAATTATGTAATGAAAATGTAATGATAAATGGTGTTTGGATTGTTAGAGATGTAATGAAAAAAATAGGATCTGAAATTATGTAGAAGGGTATGTAATTATTGTGGTTGGTAGAAATAATTATATGGATTTTTGAAAATTGTATAGCGGTAGAATTGATAATTGATAATGAAATGAGATGGAGATAATGAAATGATATTTTGACTTGTAGTTGTGGTTGTTATGAAATGAAATGATAATGAAATTGTCTGAAATTTGTGCTAAAGGTGAATATTTGTAATTAAGGTTGGAGCAGTTTTATGTAATGAAATGAAATGACCGAAATGTAAATAACATGGAAATTGTAAAAACTTTCTATTTGGTCCACGATTTGATATCGATTCAACAAATCGGTCCTTATGAAGTGAAATGTGGTATCGACCCGTAAAAATTCGCATTCATCAACGATTGGGTCTCTCTCTTAAATTCAATGACCAAAAAATAAATCCAGGGACCAAAATAGAATAATCTTTACAAATTCATGGACCAAATAATTTATCTTCAACTAACAACGAATTATTATTCATAATTTAATAAATAGTTTCAACTGTATACCATATATTAAAAAATAAGATGATTATTTGAAAGATTATTGTTTTTCAATTTTATTTTAAAATTTTTATACTACAAAAAATATTACCAATATATATACTAGAGAAGGAACCAAAATTTATATTTTCCATTCAGGCTATCCGTGTAAGGGTCTAAGCGAAGACTAATCACATTCGGGTTACAGAGAGAAAATGATTGAGCCCTTCCAACAATGTCGACTCAAGGGATCAAACTTGGGTCCTCTCACCTAGGGGTAGCTTGCCAACCACTACACAAAACACTTGTTCATAAAAATTTGTAGGCTTAAGTGTACTTTTGGTTCCATAACTATAACAAAGGTTTCAATCTGGTCCCATAACTTTTTATGTTGCAATTTTGGTCCCATAACTTCTCAAAAGGTGTCATCGTTCGTCCCTTGCTCAGTTCCATCCATGTTTAGCCGTTAGGTATAATGTGACAAAGTGACTTAGATCATGATGTGGCAAAATAAGATGGAGTGGACTTAAAGAGGACCTGTATGCAACATAATATAACAATTCTATAGAGTAAACTACTAAATTGGTCCCTGGATTATTGGCTAGCAAATAGAATGGTCCCCATATTAACGAAATTGATAAATAAGTCCCCGAATTTTACAAACGTTTGTCAAATAAGTCCTTCCGTGAAATCGTCGTCTACAAACTTGCTGACGTGGCCGTTAATTGCTGACGTGGCACGTTAAGTGTCACGTCAGCAGTCAAAAAACTGGAAAAAAAAATGCCAACTGTGCAAGATTTGCCACATAATCATTATTAATTAAAAAAAATATTTCATCTCTTCTTCAAATTGGTCCCTTAGTTCAATTTTTATCCCATTATTTTCAATTCCCCCTCTTTTTCATCATCTTCATTCATTTTAGTCCCAAATCCTCAAAATAAAATTGTAAAGTGTCCCAAAACTCTTCCAAACATTCCAATTTAGTCCTTAAAAGTATTAAAAATCCTAAAACCTAAACCCCAAACTCTAAACCCTAAAACCCTAAACCCTAAAATCCTAAACCCTAAACCCTAAAACCCTAAAATCCTAAAATTGTAAAGTGTCCCCAAAGCCAAAACTCTTCCAAACTTTCCAATTTAGTCCTTAAAAATATTAAAAACCCTAAAATCCTAAACCCCAAACTCTAAACCCTAAACCCTAAACCCTAAAACCTCAACCCTAAACCCTAAAATCCTAAACCCGAAAATCATAAAATTGTAAAGTGTCCCAAAACTCTTCCAAACATTCCAATTTAGTCCTTAAAAATATTAAAAACCCTAAAACCTAAACCCTAAATCCTAAACCCCTAAACCCTAAATCCTAAACCCTAAAACTCTTCCAAACATTCCAATTTAGTTCTTAAAAATATTCAAAACTCTAAATCCTAAAATTCCAAAGCCTAAACCCTAAACCCCTAAAACTTAAATTATTTTAATCTCCATCTTCATTTTCCCAATTTAACATAAATCCCTAATATTTTTTAATTCTTAAACCAAAAAAAAAAATTAATCTTCATCATCTTCATCTTCATCAATTCATCATCTATTCTTCCACCATCATTTCACATAAATCACCTACTCAACTTCCAGAATGCAATTCATTTCATCATCATCATTCATTCATTCATGTCATTTCATCTTCATCCTCATCCTAGAAACCCAGATTCGTTCATCATCTTCATTCGTAAAAATCCGTCGCTCCTTGTCTGAAATCCATCCCTCCTAGAAAACCATTTCATTTCATTTCATCTTCATCCTCATCCTAGAAACCCAGACATGTAAGCACCAATGATGTTTACAGATCTGAAATCGTGCCAAAACCCACAAGCCATCGCCACTTTACAGATCTGAAATCGTGCCAAAACCCACAAGCCATCGCTGATGAATGAGGAAAATGAACTGACGAAGATGAAATCGTGCCAAAACATCAGATTTAGGGATGAATGAGGAAGATGGACTGACGAAGATGATGAATAAGGATGATGAATGATGATGATGAACCGACGAAGATGATGAAGAAATTTGGATGATGATGATGACGATGATGAGAAGAAGTGGGATTTGGGATTTGGATTTGGGATTTGAGAAGTGGATGAAGGAATTTGGATTTGGGATTTGAGAAGTGGATGAAGATGATGTGAAGGTGTGAGATTTGTGTGATTTTTTCAATCTGGATTTGGGATTTGAGAAGATGATGAATGATGAAGATTAAAAAAAAATTTAGGGAGTTTAGGGATTAAAAAAGAAATTAGGGATTTATGTGAAATTAGGGATTTATGTAAAGATTTAAAAAAAATTTAGGGTTTAGGGTTTAGGATTTAGAGTTTGGAGTTTAGGGTTTTAGGGTTTTTAATATTTTTAAGGACTAAATTGGAATGTTTGGAAGAGTTTTGGGACACTTTACAATTTTAGGATTTTAGGGTTTAGGATTTTAGGGTTTTTAATATTTTTAAGGACTAAATTGGATTGTTTGGAATAGTTTTGTGACACTTTACAATTTTAGGATTTTAGGGTTTTAGGGTTTAGGGTTTAGGATTTTAGGGTCTAGGGTTTTAGGGTTTAGAGTGTGGGGTTTAGGTTTTAGGGTTTTTAATACTTTTAAGGACTAAATTGGAATGTTTGGAAGAGTTTTGGGACCAATTTAGTAGTTTACTCCATTTCTATACCCAACCACACTATATACCAAATCACATCTTCAATCTAGGTTCACGCTCCTCTTCTTTGAAAAGCCAAAGAGAAGGCGACATCTACAAGACTACAACAGAAGAATCGCAGAAGCGCCATGAACGAATCGCAGAAACATCTCCTCTCCCGCCTTGAATTCACCGCCACCACTGACCACAGTCGCCGCTGATCACCCCATGACCCTTCCCTCGCTTCCGCGGATTTCCATTCGACTCTGGCGGATTTCCATTCGATCCTGGCAGCATAACCAAACCATCACAAATGATGATTTTCAAAAATTATAGCGATGCTAGGTTTTCTATTGATTTTGGCAGTGATTTGAAAGCAGAAAAATATGAGATCGTAAGCTCTTGAAATGATTTCAGATTTTGCTAGACTCTGATAGTGATGCAGAAGCAGCGCAATTCGATATTGTGAGTTTTTCGAGTGATTTCAGAAACCCCCAGCGACTCCGGTAGTGATGTCAAAGCAGAGCAATATGTGATTTGAAACTCATGTTGCATACAAGTTCTGTGTAAGTCCACTTCATCTTATTTTGCCACATCATGATCCAAGTCACTGTGTCACATCATACTTAACGGGTAAACATGGATGGAATTGAGCAAGGGACGAACAGTGACACCTTCTGAGAAGTTGTGGGACCAAAATTGGAAAAAAAAAATTTATGGGACTAAATTGAAACTTTTGTCATAGTTATGGGACCAAAAGTGCACTTAAGCCAAAATTATATATTTTGATTACTCACTATTGACTTGTTAAGTTGATATAATTTTAAGGATTAAAATAATTTTTTAATTTAATAATATAAATATATAATATAATATAATATATTTGTAAAATAAAAAATATTTATATATTATTTTATTATTATATTATATATATATATAGACACACAGATGAGTGTGTAGCATATATATATTATAATTATAATTATAATATATATAATTATAATTATAATATGTGTGTGAGAGAGAGAGAGGGGGGGAGATATGAGTAAGAAAAAGAGAAAAAAGATAATAATAAATGATGAATAGAGAGAAAAAGTTGGAGGTATGGCAAAATAATAATAAATGATAAATAAAAAAAAATTTATGGGACTAAAATGAAACCTTTGAAAATTACTATTTTGCCAAATAACTTTTTTATATTTGTATTAGAGTATAGGTAATTATATGTATTTGAATAGGGGTACGTCAGTAATTGGGATGAAAAGTGTAATTAAATGATGTTGTAATGAAATAATATTTTTGTAATGGGTTTGTAATTGGTAAACAAACAGTTTTGTTACACTATAATTCAAGTTATGTATTGAAAATGAAGATAATGAGTTTGTAATGATTTTATAATCATTTCCCAAACACACCCTAAATCTTTCAATAAGACATATATCACTCTGCTACCCAAGATCCCCACTCCGGTGACTTTTAAAGACTTCAAACCCATTGGTCTTTGTAATGTGGTATAAAAAATCATCTCCAAGGTTATGGTCAATCGTCTGCAACCATTAATGCAAGATCTCATTTCTCCTTACCAAAATGGGTTTGTTAAAGGAAGATCTATTCAGGACAACATTTTCTTGGCATCTGAACTACTCACTTTTATTCACAAAGCCAAGAAATGTAAAACTAATTGGTGTGCCTTAAAATTTGACATTCATAAGGCTTACGATCGTATCTTTTGGGATTTTTTACAAGCAGTCTTGCTTAGGATGAATTTTCCAACCCATTGGATTCTGCTCATTATGCAATGTGTTTCAACAGTTCGGTACTCTTTGTTACTTAACAGACATAAAGTGAATCAATTCTCCCCGAGTTGTGGTCTTCGACAGGGTGATCCTCTCTCCCCTTATCTTTTTTTGATTTGTTCTAATGTGTTGTCATCCATGCTCCAACATTTACAAGATTCTAAGAAAATTATTGGGATTCAATTTGCACATCGAGGACCTTCTATCGATCATTTAATGTATGCGGATGATACAATTCTTTTCTTCAGGGCAACTCTCGAAGCTTTCAATTCGGTCAATGCTACTCTTCAACTATATGGAAATCTTGCAGGCCAGCAAATTAATTTTAACAAGTCAGAATTACTTTTCAGTCCAAAAACTCCTAGAGATTTTCAAGGATTCGATTTCTGCAAATCTAGGAGTTCGTTACACCAATAGACTGGGAAAGTATTTAGGGGTCAAAATTGATTTTTATCAAAATAGAAAGGAAGTATTTCAAGAAATGGTGGATAAGTTTCGTTCCAAACTTAATCATTGGAAAGGTCGTCTTTTATCTCAAGCTGCTAGGATTACTTTAGCCCAATCAGTGCTTCAGTCAACTCCTATCTACCATTTTCTGCTCTAGCCTTTCCCAAAAAGTATGTCAGTCAGATTGATGCTATTACTGCAAACTTCATTTGGGGTTTTAAGAATGATAAACCGTCAATCCATCTTACTCCTCAATCGAGTATCTTCCAACCCAAGCAAGTGGGGGGTTTGGGTCTTCGTCCTGCAAACCTTACAAACACTGCTTTACTCGCCAAACACTACCGGAATCTTTATTCAAGACCAGTTTCACTTTTATCTCAGTGGGTCTCTGCCAAGTACTTTCACAATGATATTGAATCTAATTCTAAGATCACTACTCAACCATCATGGGTTTGGAAGTCGGTTCTTACCTCTTGAAATTTAATAACTCAATATCTTTGGTGGCGTATTGGTAATGGTCAGTCTGTTCATCCTTCGTCGCCTTTTTGGTGGTCAGCTCACTCTTTACCAGATGTCATGACAACAGCTCCATGCGATCTTAAATCCCCTAATACTATAGAATGGAATCGTTGTTTGGTATTCAATAATTTTCCACCCCATGTAGCCTCTCGTATTCTTGCCACCCCGCTATCCAAATGTAATATTCCATATCAGTATATTTAGATAGCAGAAAACTCTGGAAGTTATATGGCCGCTAAAGGTTACAGTATCCTTTTTGAACAATTATCTTCTGTTAATGGGTCTAACGGACTTAGTCAGGATTGGAAATATCTTTGGAAACAAAAAAATTCCAATGCGCATAATTGTTTTCCTTTGGAAATTTTTTAATGATGCATTGCCTACACGTATCATCCTTCATCATCATCATGTCCCAATTTCTCAAGAGTGTCCTCTATGTGATTCACGTGAATCAGAATCCTTGCAACATCTTTTTTTCCAGTGCTCTTTTGCACGTGCAGTCTGGTTTGGATCCCCCCTTCAAATTCGCTCAAATACAATTCCACCCCCACATTATTAAATCATGGTTATTTGACTGGCTAACTCATGATGAGTCTTTTTCTCATCCTTCTGATCCAAGTGTGGTTCATATTAATAGTCACCTTGTTTTTATCCTCTATGAAATTTGGTTATCTCGCAAAAGGAGGATTTTTGGAAAAGCTGATGTTCATCCTCTTTCAACTATTGATCACGCAGTTCGTAACTACCTCAATAATGTCAAAGCGAGATCAAAGTTTCCTCGACACACAATGTTACCAGACTTATCTGATCGACGTAGACAACCAAATCCTCTCTCTGAGGATAATGGAAATCTGTTAAACTTTTATGGTTCAAAGATTCTTCTTTTTTTATCAAAATCAAAAACCAGGTTTTTTTATGTTTTAGTTTTTATGCAGGATACTTTCATTAAAAACATACAAGTACATTCTACTTCAGATAAGCGATTTAAACTTGCTGGTGGTCTCTGGTCTCTTCATCACACACTTATCCAAGTTGCTCATTCTCTCCAACAGCAACTCATAATCATCATATCTTCCTCGGGAGTTGCACAAGCAATCTGTGCTCATTCTTGCACCCCTTCTCACCTCTACACGCTACAACAAGATTGCATCCACTTGCTCCAAGCATCTACTGTTCAATGTTTTAAGTTTGGTTCATCAACAGATTAGTTGCTTTCTTTTCTTCGATGTTATCTTTTATCACAAGGTTTGTATAATTACAACTTCATCTCTATCTTGTATTAATCTGTTCTTCTCAATAAAAAAAATGGTGTTGGATTTTTGGAGGTGTAATCAAAAATAAAATAATACTTTCCCCTATAGTTTTATTAAATAAAAACTTTTTAGATTGGGCCCAAAAATATGTTTGGCCCAATCTAAAAAATTTTAGTTCACAAATATGTTTTAGGCTTAAGTGCACTTTTGGTCCCAAAACTATGACAAAGGTTTCATTTTGGTCCCATAACATTTTTTGTTGCAATTTTGGTCCCATAACTATGACAAAGGTTTCATTTTGGTCCCATAACTTCTCAAAAAGGTTCCACCGTTAGTCCCTTGGTGAATTCCATCCATATTTAGCCGTTAAGTATGACGTGGCATAGTGACTATGATCATGATGAAATGGACTGAAATAGGATCTATATGCAACATATTAAAACTTATCTATACCCAACCACAATATATACAAAGAGTGGTACTTCCTCTTCCTCGTCAGCCCAACGAGACTTCCTCTTCCTCGTTCCGCTTCCCGATTCGCCGTCGCCGCCGCTTTGGTCGTTCGACTCTGACTGAGGATCCCATCGACTTTGTCGGCGCCTTCTGCTTGAAGTCTCTTCTTCCCCACCAAATTGGTCCCTGTCAGTACCACTCTTTGTATATTTTGTGGTTGGGTATAGATAAGTTTTAGTATGTTGCATATAGATCCTATTTCAGTTCACTTCATCTTATTTTGCCACATCATGATCCTAGTTACTATGTCATGTCATACTTAACGGCTAAATATGGATGAAATTCACCAAAGGATTAACGGTGGAACCTTTTGAGAAGTTATGGGACCAAAATTGCAACAAAAAAAGTTATGGGACCAAAATGAAACCTTTGTCATAGTTATAGGACCAAAAGTGCACTTAAGCCTATGTTTTATTATGGTTCCACTCAGTTTCAACAAAATGTTTTTATCATTCCACTAGCAATTAGTGAAAATAAAAATGATGTGTTTTGATTGTCAAAATAAAAATATAATTGAATTCCACTAGCATTCTTGTGAATGTGTTGGAATTGTTTTTGAAACACGTTGAAAACAAAAAATATTAAGAAAACATTTTTAGTATTTCAAAAATAAATTTGTGATATTTTATAATTTTATACAAAAGTAAACTATTCAATCACGGCAATATCTTTATTTAGTAATAATTAAACTTAAAAATATATAAAAATTATAATTATTCAAATTAACATAATTTAAACTAGAATAAAAATGAATTTTTTACTTTATAAAATAAACATATTTTCTAAATATTAAAATTTAAAAATAAAATTTAAGAAATAGAAAAAAAATGAGAACATGAAATATTTTCTAGAATTTCTGAATTTGATTTAAGAAAATATTTCTTTTTTTTTTATTTTCTATTTCTATTTATAAAAGGCCAAAGTCTTATTTTGGTCCCTCAGTTATGCTTAATATTCCAAATTGATCCCTCAGTTATTTTTCGTTTCATATTGGTCCCTCAAATTTTCAAAACTTGGCACAGTTGGTCACTCAAACGTTTTCCATCAATTTTTTCGTTAAAAAAAGACAAAATTGATTTTTAACTCCTAAAAGTTTGAATTTTTGGATTAAGGAACTTGTTTTCTATAATAGAACCAAAATGTAAGAAAGAAAAAATAAATGGGGGATTTTAGTTTATTTCACATAAAAAAAATGCAACTTCTCTCTCTCTCTCTCTCTCTCTCTCTCTCTCTTTCTCTCTCTCTCTCTCTCTCTCTCT